>PVKY010000350.1:0-53245 GCA_004027775.1 Bradypus variegatus | reverse complement strand
TGGTGTTTAATATGGAAACATAAGAATGTTTTTCTTATAGCAATAATTTAAAAAAAGCCCTGACCCCCTTTTAGGCCACAGACACAGGTACTCCTGGGTATGGCCAGTTCCTGTTGACCCTGCACAGCACAAATGCCAATAGAGTCTGCTTTTCTCCTGGGAGATAGAGCAATGCCAGCAGAGCCCCGCCCCCAGCGAGGGCCAGTTCCGGAACTTGCCTTAATGCATTTGTGGGAACATGGCAGCTGCATCAAGGGCCTGGATTAAAAGAGCAAATCCTCAGACACAGGCTCAGGGCACAGCACTTTTATATGTCCTCTGCAGAACGTGGCTGTTTGGGGCAAGAAGTGAGCAGAAGTATTCTAATGAATTCAACGGGGATGCTTGTCATTTGTCTTCCCTTAATTCTTCAGTTGATACAAGAAACTCCTTTAAGATTATTTTTAAAGGATTATTGTGTGGTATTAAAGGGTAAGAGCTGGGATTTAAAATCTCTGTCTAGGGAAAGTACAGAAAGTCCTTCCACATTAATGTAGTTAGAAAAGCACAAGATTTCGAGTTTGGAGACCTGGGCTTCAGTTTGACCGCCGTGGAAAGGGAAGCTGTCCTTGAGTGACTGTCATCTCCATGTTCTACCTTCTTCCCTTGAAAATGGGAATCGCATCCATGCCTACTTCACAGAGTTATGTATCAAGACCAAACCATACCATGTGTGTGTTTTGTCAACTATAAAACTTCATCCAAGGATAAGACTCTTCTTTTATTTTTGCCTCTGTTGGAGGGATCAAAGTCAACACTGAGAATCACGAAAAGTTTATTTTCATCCCACTTTGCCTCCCAGTTTATGTCTTGGTCCCTGGAAGTATCCAGTCTCCACCTTCACCTGTGTGTACGAGAGTGTAAGTGTCTCTCTTGAGGACATGTTGGTTACAGGAAACAGAACTTCAATCTGAAGTGTTGAAGGCCATCAGATGAAGGATTGGGGGAATAATTTGGGAGCAGGGATGCACGTTGGATTCCCTAAGTTCTACCAACAGGTGCATGCCTGCTTTGCGGATATTTAAGGTGACAGGGGTGGGATCAGAAAGGAGGAGTTTTCCACAAGAATCCAGACAACTTTCCTCAACCTCTGACCCCCTTCTCACCTCAGACACCCTGTCCCATTCTTTAGGACCCCGCCTGCTGGGGGTGAGCGCATCATTACCTGGAAGGGGTAAAGAGTGGGAGGCTCTTTATTTGGTGTCATCGCAAGCCCAATTGTTTTAGTTTCATTTTTCGATTGCTCATTGCAAGTGTGTAGGGATTCCGCTGATGCTTATATATTGATCTTTAATCCTGTGGCCTTGTTGAAGTCATTTATTAGTTTTTTAGTGGATTCCTTAGGATTTCCTATACGCAAGTTCATGTCATCAGCAAAAAGAGAGAGTTTTACTTCTTCCTTTCTAATATGGATGCTTTTATTTCATTTTTGTGCCTAATCTCCCTGGCTAGAACCTGCAGTACAATGTTGAAAACAAGTGGAAAAAGCAGACATCATTGTTTTGTTCCTGAACCTAGAGGAAAGCATACAGTCTTTTACCATTAAGTATGATTGTGGTTGTGGGTTTTTTATAGATGCCCTTTATCAGGTTGAGGATTTTCCCATATACTGCTAGATTGTTGAGTTTTTAAGTAATGAATCTGTGTTGAATTTAGTCAAGTGCTTTTTCTGCATTTACTGGGGCAATCATGGTTTTCGTCCTTTTTTTCTATTTATATGGTGTATTACATTGATTGATTTCTGGATGTTAAATCAACTTTGCATTCCTAGGAAGAATCCCATTTGGTCATGATAAACAATCTTTTTCTCCCCTAGTGGTTATAATGTATTTAGACATTCAAGAAATATTCGATAAACTTTCCCTCCAAAGATTTTTTTTTAAATTATTTTTTGGTTTACAGAAAAATCTTGCAGAAAGTACAGACTCCCCATTTTTCTCCTTCTCAAAACAGTATTCCCCATTATTTACAATTTGCCTTAGTATGGTAACTTTGTTAAGTTGATGAAACAATATTATTATAGTTATGATATTAACTATAGCACATACTTTACATTAGGGTTCACTCTTTGTGTTCTACAGATTTTTAAAAATTCTTCTAATATATACAACCTAAAATTTCACCTTTTAACCTCATTCAAATATATAATTGAGTTGTGTTAATTACATTCATAATGCTGTGCTACCATCACGACCATCCATTACCAAAACTTTTCTATCACTCCAAACAGAACTCGGTAACTATTAAGCATTAATTCCTCATTTCCTACCTGTACCCCAACTCCTGCTTACCTGTATTCTAGTTTCTGCCTCTATGGATTATTTTATTCTATTTATCTCATCAGTGTGTCCGGCTTATTTCACTTAACATGATGTCTTCAAGTTTCATCCATGTTGTCTCATATACCACAACTTCATCCCCTTTTCACAGCTGAATAATATTTCACTCCACTTACACCACATTTTGCTTATCCGTTCATCTGTTGATGGACGCTTGTGTTGCTTCCATCTTTTGGTAATTGTGAATAATGCTGCTACGAACATTGGTGTGCAAATGCCTGTTCCAGTCCCTGTTTTCAACTCTTTGGGGCATATACTTAGAAGTGGAATTCCAGATCATATGATAATTCTTTACTTAACTTTCTGAGGACCCGCCAAACTGTTTTTCACAGTGACTCCACCATTTTACACACCCATAAACAATGAATGAGGGTTCCTATTTCTCCACATCCTCTTCAACACATGTTAATTATTTTTAATAGTAGCTATTCTAGTGGGTATGAAATGGCATCTCATTGTGGTTTTGATTTCCATTTCCCAAATGGCTAAAGATGTGGAGCATCTTTTCATGCACTTTTTGGCTATTTGTGTATCTTCTTCAGAGAAATGTCTATTCAAATCATTTGCCCATTTTGAGACTTTAAATGTTTGTATTTTAGCTCTTTCTATATTCTGGAAATTAAACCTTTATAGTATATGCTTTCTAAATATTTTCTCCATACAGTAGGTTGTCTTTTTACTTTCATGTTAAAATTACATGATGCACAAGAGTTTTTAAATTTGATTAAGCCCCATTTTCTATTTTTCTTCTATTTCTTGTGCTTTCATTGTAAAGTCTAAGAAACCATTGCCCACCACACTGTCCTGAAGTTTCTTCCCTATGTTTTCTTCTAGGAGTCTTATAGTTTGGGTTCTTCTATTTATGTCTCTGATCCGTTTTGTATTTATTTTTGCATATGGTATTAGGTAGGGGTCCACCTTCATTCTTTTGCATATGGATATCCAGTTTTCCCAGCACAAGTACTTCACATTTATTCCTAGATATTTGGTGGTTTTACTTGCTATTATAGTGGGGTTTTTTTTTAAATACATCTTCAGATTGTTCATTACCAGTGTATAGAAACACTACTCATTTTTGTGTGTTGATATTGTACTTTGCTGAATTTGTTTATTAGTACCACTAATTTTGTTGTGGATTTTTCAGGATTTTCTATACATAGGATCATATCATCTATGAGTAGGGAAAGTTTTGCTCCTTCCTTTCCATTTTCGATGCCTTTTGTTTCTTTTTCTTGTCTAATTACTCTGGCTAGAACTTATAGTACACTGTTGAATAACAGTGGTGAAGATGGGCCTCCTTGTCTTGTACTGGATCTAAGGGGAAAGCATTCAGTCTTTCCCCATTGAGTAGGATGTTAGCATTTGGATTTTTCATATATGTCTTTTATCATGTTGAGGAAGTTTCCTTCTATTCCTACTGTTCTAAGTGCTTTTATCATGAAAGGTGTATTTTATCAAATGCCATTTCTGCATCAGTCGGGATGATCATGACCATGTGTGTATTTTTCCTTCATTCTGTTAATGTGGTGCATCACATTAATTGATTTTTCTTATGTTGAACCACCCTTGCATATCCTGAATAAATCCCACTTGATGATGGTGTATAATTCTTTTAATGTGCTGTTGGATTCAGTTTGCTAGCATTTTGTTGAGTATTTTTGTGTCTACATTCATAAGGGATATTGGTCTGTAGTTTCCTTTTTCTTGTGGTATCTTTAAATGGCTTTGGTGTGTTAGGGCAATTTTGGCCTCATGGAATGAGTTAAGAAATGTTACCTCCTCGTCAATGTTTTGTGAGAGTTTGAGTAGGATTGGTGTTAATTCTTCTTTGATTATTGAGTAAAATTAATCAGTGAGGCCATCTGGTTCCTTTCTTTGTTGGGAGGCTTTTGATGACCGATTCAATATCTTTACTTCTTAGAGATCCTTTGAGATCTTCTATTTCTTCTTTCTTGTGTGTTTCTAGGAATTCGTCCATTTTATGTAGGTTATTTAATTTGTTAGTATAGAATTTTTCATAGTATCCTCTTATAATCCTTTTTACTTACATGGTGTTGCTAGTCATGTTGCCCCATTTTTTTTCTTATTTTAGTTAGTTGTGTCCTCTCTCTTTCTTTGTCAATCTAGCTAAAGGAGTTGATTTTATTGATCTTTTCAATGAAACAACTGTTAGTCTCATTGATTCTATTGTTTTTATTCTCTATTTTATTTACATGTGCTCTAATCTTTGTTATTTCCTTCTTTCTGTTTGGTTTGGGTTTATTTTGCTCTTTTCCTAGATCCTTCAGTTGTGATGTTAGGTCTCTGATTTGAGATCTTTCCTCTTTTTAATGTAAGCTTTTAGAGCTAGACATTTTCCTCTCAGCACTGGTTTTTCCGCATCCCATTAGCTTTGGTATGTTGTGTTTTTGCTTTCATTCACCTTATGATAGTTCTTAATTTCCCTTGTGATTTCTTCTTTGACTCATTGGTTGTTTAAGAGTGTGTTGCTTAATTTCCACATATTTGTATATTAATATTTTAAAATATCAGACTTGTTTTGTGAACTAACATATGGTCTATCCTAGAGAATGATCCATGTGCACTGGAGGAGAATGTGTGTTCCACTGCTGCTGGGTGAAACATTCTATATATGTCTGTTAGATCTAACTGGCTTAGACATATTTATAGTATTGTTCAAGTCTTCTATTTCCTTACTGATCTTCTGTCTAGATGTTCCATCCATCATTGAAAGTGGTGTATTGGAGTCTCCCACTACTAATGTCAAACTGTCTATTTCTCCCTTCAAATCTGTCAATATTTCAGAGCTCTGCTATTATATGCATACTCTATACATCTTTATACATTGTCCAAAGCTATAGATTTATCATTACTCTTTATGTATTTGCATTTTAGAACCTGTAAGAAGTAAAAAGTGTAGTTACATATAAAAAACACAATATAATAGTACTGGCATTTATAATTACTCTTATGGTTACTTTTATCAGAGATCCTTGTTTCTTTATGCTACTTTGATCCACTGTCTAATGTTCTCTCTTTTAAGTCTGGAGAACTCCCTCCAGCATTGCCTATAGGGCAGCTCTAGTGGTGACAAACTCCCTCAGCTTCTGTTTATCTGGAACTGTGTTAATTTCTCCCACATTTGACAGTCTTACAGAAGATAACATTCTTGGTTTTCAATTGCTTTCTTCCAGCCCTTTAAATATTTTGTCCCATTGCCTTCTTGCCTCCATGGTTTCTGAAAAGAAATCGGAATTTAATCTTACAGGAATCCCTTTGTACATAACATGCTGCTTATTTTTTTTTCCACAGCTTTCAGAACTGTCTCCTTGCATTTGGCATTTGATAGTTTTACTACTGTGTGTCTAGAAGTGGTTTTTGTTGAGTTTATTGTTTGGGGAGTTTGTTGGGTTCTTGAATATGCATATTCATGTCTTTAATTAAATTTGGGAAGTTTTCAGCCATTATTTCTTTGAATATTCTTTATACCCCTTTCTCTCTTTCTTCTCCTTCTGGCACTCCAATAATACATTTATTGGTATACTTTATGGTGTCCCACAGTTCCCTTGGATTCTCTTCACCTTTTTTCATTTTTTTTTCTCCCTGCTCCTCAGCCTGAACTACTTCAATAGTCACATCTTTGAGTTCATAGACTCTTCTTTCTGCCATCTCTAATCTGCTTTTGAAAGCCTCTAGGGAATTTTTTTATCGGTTATTTTGGTCTTCTTCCTTCGTATTTCTGTTTTATTTTTAAAATTTTTTATGTGTTTATTGAGACTGTCATATTGTTCATTCAAAATTGTCCTGATATCCTCTAGTTCTTTCTCCATGTGTTCTGTTATCTCTTTGAGGACACTGAAGATCATTTTCTTAAAGTCTTTGTCTGATGTGTCCAAAGTCTTTTGCTCGTTGATGCTTTCTGAATTTTTATCTTGCTCCTTTGGACAGGCCTTCATTTCCTGTGTCTTTGTTAATTTTGTAATCTTTTGTCATACACTGTACATTTTAATAGTTGAATGTATTAACTCTGGGACTTAGTACCTGAGCTGTCTGTAGCTTAACTTTGAATTCAGATAGTAATGTGACAGAGATTTCCCAGAGTGCCAGGACCCAACAAAAAACAACCAACAACCCTAAAAACACCTTTGGCAGTTTTTTGCATACTGGCTGTGCATTGACTGGTGCGCTCCTTCAGTGTTTAGCTCTCCTATCATGAACACCAGCGTGAGGTGAAAGTGAAGTGCAGGGCCCCCTTCGTCTTTTCTGAGCCTGCATCTTGTCCTGGGCTGCTGTCAGTCATGGCCTTAGGATTTCCCTCATTTACTGGAATCTGAATGTCCCCTCTCCTCCTTGTGAAATAGACCTTTTACCTCAGGTGCTATATTTTATGTTTTCTTCCAGGCTGTTTTGACTTACTTGTTTCTTACACAGCTTTAACTGTCTGCAAGATGCTTCTGCCTGCACAGCAAGTTTTGGGTGGGCAAATCAGAGATGAGTTTCTTGGTTCATTCTTTCACGCTACGACCCATAGATGGGCACCAACATATTGACACCCTGATAAGTGCACAGGGGTTTCTCTTCTTCCTCCACAACAGGTTCAGGACCCACGGTGGGAGCTCAAGATGCACCACATTGTGCCTGAGAGAGTGTGGGGCAGCTACCAGCAAGGGTGTTGTGAACGTCTACCATTTTTTAAAGCTCCATTTTCTTCATTCAACACTTGCCAGGTTATTGCAACACTTTAATTGTTTTTCAGAATTTTGAGGCAGATGGCTCTGGCAGTTTCTGCTAGTTGTTCAAAGATTCTGAAAGAGACTAGAACCCTGGAGTATCTTATACGGCCATCTTGGTCAACTGGAAGTCTGAGTGGCTAGTTTTTTATTTTTTTAATTTCTAATTCACTCCGTCAGAGGAATATTCAGATTGCCTAGTTCTTCTTGATTGAGAGGCTCTTAAAGGATACAAGTCACTAGGAAAAGCCAAGTGAACAACCTCAGAAATCTCTGCAGCTGCCTCCTTTTCCTTCTTCCAAGCAACTCGATTGTAGCTACAGCATCCAGAAACTCTTGTTGGGCACATTTGACTCTTTGAACTATTTGATCCAAAAGATGGGATGTGAATGAGAGAAAGTGTGATTGAAGTTAAATTCCCATCATTTTTTACTCCATCACCAAGCATGGCATGCATTAATGGAAATAGCCCAATAGCTCTACTCTAAGGCTGGAGAAGGCTGGGTTACAGTACATGACTTCCTACAGGTGGCCAGCCCCCAGGGAATGCATGAAGAAGTGTTCTTATTTATCATTGTTATATTTGCTTATTATTCCCCTTTAATAGCTCAGAGGTCAATGGATATTTATCAAAAGCAACAGCCCCTCACCACCCCACAGAACCAGAGCCTTCCAAAGTTGTATCCTAGACCCAGTTTCTTGCAATATTTTTCATGTTCCAGTCTGGCTGCAAGGAAGTTGTATTCTTAAATGTCTCATTTCTTGCTATCTCTGTGTGGTTTTTTCATTGTTAATTGCTAATCATTGCATGGAAATAGACTGAAAGAGCAAATCTAGGGTATACGGAGAAATTGCATGGCTCAAGAAATCCAGCCAAGCTCTCACAGTCATCATGGGACTACAGTTATTGAATTCTCCTAGTTTTTCTTGTTCTCCAAGTTTATTTTTATGGGAGAGTTGTCAAACTGGCCCAATTATTAGACTTTGCTTATCCCTAAGTCATATAGTCCCCTTCCTCCATGGATCTGCAAAGGGAGAGCGGGAACTGAGCAAGAGGAGGAGATGGCTCTCAGGTCCAACCCACCATCACCTGTCACCTGGTGACCCTCAGTGTTCCCCCTGCTTCTACTCTTGTCCCCTGCAGTCCCTCCTCATCACAGAAGCCAGAACACTCTTGTTAAAATACAACAAGATCACATCATCCTTCTGCTAAAGATGACTCAGTGGCTCCACCCCACACTCAGAACACCAGCTAGGCCTTGCCGTGGCCTTCAAGGTCCTCATGATGAGGCTGCCTGCCCAGTGCCTGCCCTCATCTCACCTCCTTCCGGCCTCCACCTCTCCACCGACTCCTGTTTCAGTGGTCTAAGCACACCAGGCACCTCTGCCTTGGCATTCGCTGTTCCCTTGGCCTGGAACATTCTTCCCCTAGATAGTCACGGGCTCACACCATTACCTCCTCCAGACCTTCACACACACCTCACATTCACAGTGAGGCTGTCCCTGACTCTATTTAAAATTTAACCTCCACCCCTCCCCTAAGACACTTTATCCTCTTAAGTGCTTTGTATTTTACTTATTTATTCTGTTATTGTCTCTTTCACCACTAGACTGCAAGTAGCACAAGGGCATGAGACTTGCTATTTGCTTACTGTGGGGACCAAGGGTGGGTAAAGACGTCGCTTACACTGCCCGACATCCCACCACTCAAGCAGCTGCCAGTCACACCAAAAGGCCAGGCTGACCACGGAGAGCAGCCGCCGACTCTCCCCGGTCCAGTTACTGGGCTGAGTGAGGCCCGGGCCACCAGGTGGGTGGGGCAGCGTCAAGGGAAATGTTTTGTTCTTCTCTTTCCCAGTAAGAAATAAGAAAAATTGACCCTCTAGAATATTACTACTCTTCAATAGCATTATTCCTCAGAGATATTTTAGCAAAATGAAGACTTTCCTGAATCAAGTTAAGAAGTTAACTAGGAAATAATTATTAAGATAATTGGTTTTTCAAATTATCTCCCTTCTTAAACTTTCACAACATTAAGTACAAGTCTCTGCAAAAGAGTTATTACTGTGGTCTGGAGATGGAAATATGGAGTAAGCTATGTTCATGGTGCCATTACAATAGATCCTTTATCTCTTTGCCTCCTGTTTACCTGACTTAGATTCCATTGGGTTCCATCATTCATTTGCAGATACCCTGAATTCTTTGGTTCTCTCTTCCTGCACTATACTTGCCTGGCACAATCCCAGTCATGGTTAAATCTCACCTTCTGCACGCCTACAACCAGGCTGTGGCTGAAGAAAACCTTATAGCCAAGTAGACTGGTCTGACTCAAAATGACCACTTACTTCAGGGGTTAACTAGCGCCATCAGCAATCCTACGCTGCCTTAGGCCATTCACTCCTCCCTCTCCCTGAAGCTGCTCCCACCTTCTTCATACTCTCAGCTGATGAATGTCATTCAAAAGACAGACACAATCAGAAAAGAACTTCTGCAAATTCCACCAACAAATCTACTAACTCCCCTGAGTCAGCACCTACATACTCCGCCTTCACTCCTGTCACTACAGACGCACCTGCCAGGTACATCCACCTTAGACTATCACCTCCACCAGGACCTTGGAGCCTGTCCCCTCTTGCCTATTTGAGGACTTTCCACCAGCAACTGTCCCCTCTTTTTTCCAAATCATTTCCCCCTCTACATGAGCACATAAACATACTGTAACAAAAGAAGGAAACTTAAGAGAAAAAGAAAAATGCCCTTGATCCTTCATCATCCATTTCTCTGCTCTCCTTTATAGCACAACTCAAAATTCATCCTCTCCCAATCTCTTTTGGATCCACTGCAATCTGACTTCCATTCTCACCACTCCACCGACAGCTCTAGTCATACTAAACCCACTGCTCAGTTCCCAGACCTCATTTTATTGACTGTCTCTTTCCTGAAACACTTTCTTCTCCTGGTTTCCAGGACTCTCTTGGCTCCCTCCCCCATCAGTGCTCCTTCCCAGACTCCCTTGCTGTTTCCTGCAGACTGATGCAGTGCTGAGGACGAGGTCTCAGATCTCTGCTCAATTCTCTCTACACACTCCCTGGAAGAGATCCCACAGCTTTAAATAGCGTTGAATTGCTTATGACCTCGGAATTGAGATGTCCATCCCAGGCCTGTCTGGGAGTGGCAGGCTCATAACCAACTGCCTACACGACATCTGCACTTTGATCAAGTACTGTCTTAAATTTACTACATCCAAAATGGAACACTTGAGCACTCCCCCAAACTTGCAGTTTCCCACATCTAAATGAATCACACTTTAAGTAAAAAAAAAAATGTTGTTGTCCTTGACTTCTCTCTCTCATACCCCATATCCAACCCAGAGGTCAATTCTTCAAAATATGTCTAAAATCCAACTATTTTTCACGATCTCTGCCATAAGCTCACTAGGATTACTGTAATGGGTCTCCCTCTTCCCCATGCACCCTTCCTTCCTCCCCGTAATCTATTCTCTACATAGCAGCAGAGTAGGCCTTTAAAAATTACAAGCCAGATGAGGCCACTTCTATATCCAAATCCTGCAATGGCTTCCCATCTTACAGTAAAGTCCAACCCCTGGAGATCTCTATGACCTCATCTCCTCTCATCTCCTTTTAACTTTTAATTGGCTGCACACCAGTACTGGCCTTCTTGTCCTTTCTGGAACACCTGCTTCAGGCCCTTTGCATTTGCTATTCCCCCTGCCTCAATGTTTTCCCTGGCTTGCTCTCTAAAGTCTCTCTGGTGTCCTATTAGTCAGGCCTTCTGTGAACTCTCTCCATAAAGTAGGATAGACTCCACCAATTCCTCTACCCCTGTCTCTTCCCCTTACCTGTTTATTTTTCTTCATAGCACTTCTAACTTGCTGACATATTATTTGTGTATATGTTTAGGGCCTGTCTCCCCTATACAGAGATGCAACTTCTTTTGTCTTCTGGGTTCACTGCTACATAAACAGTGACTGACACACTGAAGCCACCTTTTAAACATTTGTTGAATGAACAAAAGAATTAATTTATAATAGTATAATTTATAAACAACTCATGTCCAACAGCAGAAAAAGAATTAAGTATATTATCATTTGGCTTCTCGATGGAATTTTACAGAGAAAGAAATTGATGGAATTGCTCTACATATTACTCAAAGGACATGAACAATTTTCAAAAAAGACTTCAAATTGTTACCAGACACACAAGGGAAAAGTATTTCTCACCTAGCAATCAAGGAAAAACAAATTAAAAGAACTATGGGATAACATTTTCTTGTTACTAAATTAACATGTTTCTCTTTAAACTTACATTGCAAGATTCTGGAAATATTCTCCTATGTCTGGAAAGACCTTCTTCTAGGGAAAGTAAATTTACACACCACCTTTGGAAAGTAATTGGGGAAAAAATGCATCACGTTACATCAAGATGTCTTCTTTTAGAGCTGGTAATTCTTCTGGGAGTATCACCTAAGAACTTAATAAATACCATGGATGTGTTTTTTAAAAGGCAGATAACCTATCTGATAGTTAAGAAAATGATGATGTTTCTGTTCAACTGGATATTATATAGCCATTAAAATTAGATTTGCTAAGAGTTTTACTGACTTGAGGAAATGTTTAAAACACAATAGAATACAAGTTTAAAAAAAATCAGCCCTGGGTGAGTTGCCAGATTGTCCACAAGGGAAAGTGGAAGGCGCCCACAAAATTCCTTTGGGATCCTGGAGAATTTTGACTTCTGCATGAAATTACTGACATGATGTTTTCTATTTGGGTTTCCAAAGGTTTAACCTATTTTCTCTTCAGATAGTGCTTTGATCAGACTCTTTTCAGTTCAGAATAAACAAGAAAGATTTCACTATGCAATCCTACTGCCATCCTTCTCCGTTAGTATCACACATAATTTTTTTTATCATGTTAGAGGTTTTATGTTTAATTTTAAACCCTGAAGAATTATTACCGTATTAGTAAGTAATGACATTAACATCTGGTAACAAATATTAAGATACATAAACTTTCTGGTTTTCTATCGTTATGCCTCCATTTTTCTCATTAAAAAGCAGCTGCAACAACAACTGAAAGTATTACTGACAAGAAAAGTCTCACCTAGAACACATTCTCTCTTTATGGGATTGATATCAAGGACTGAGGGGAGTTTTGGAATCCATAGTATTTAGAAGAACAAATAAACTGGAAAAAAATTGAATAGAACTTTGTGGATGTGTAGGACAACAACAAAAGATCCAAGATTCGTACATTGAGATCTCAGAAGGAAAAGGGAGGGAGGATCCAAAGAAATTATGGCTGAACACTATCCAAATTTGGCCAAAGACATAAACCTACCAATTCAAAAAGCAAGCAGAGTATATTCCAAACAGGATAAATCCAAAGAATCCCATGCTGTTCCGGTTTGCTAATGCTGCTGGAATGCAAAACACCAGAAATGGATTGGCTTTCTTAAAAGAGGGTTTATTTGGTTACACAGTTACAGTCTTAAGGCCATAAAGTGCCCAAGGTAACACATCAGCAATCGGGTACCTTCACTGGAGGATGGCCAATGGCGTCTGGGAAACCTCTGTATAGCTGGGAAGGCACATGGCTGGCGTCTGCTTGCTCACAGGTTGCAATTCAAAATGGCGTTCTCCAAAATGTCTGCATCAGCTTCCAATGGCCACCTTCAAAATATGTCTCTGCTACCGCTACCTGTGAGCTGCTTCTGTCTGGGCTTTTATAGAGCTCCAGTGAACTAATCAAGGCCCATGCTGAATGGGCGGGGCCACACCTCCATGGAAATCATCCAGTCAGAGTTATCACCTACAGCTGGGTGGACACAACCTAACCCAAAGGTTCCAACTTAATCAACACTAATATGTCTGCCCCCACAAGAGCACATCAAAGAATATGGCTTTTTCTGGGGGACATAACACATACAAACTGGCACACATGCCAAGACATATCACAATTAAACTTCTGCAAACTAAAGACAAAGAAAAAATTCATGCAAGCAGCCAGAGGGAAAAGATCCATTACCTATAGGGGAATACCAATTTGTAGGACAGCAGATTTCTCATCTGAAGCCACAAAGGCCAGAAGGAATTGACACAATTCTTTTCAAGTGCTGAAAGAAAAGGACTGCCAACCACAAATTCTCTATCTGGCAAGAGTATATCCTTTAGGAATCAAGGGGAAATAAAAATATTGTTAGATGACAAAAATTGAAAGAATTTGTTGTTAGTAGACCTATTCTTAAAGAATGGTTAAAGCACATTCTTCAAATAGAAAGGTGATGGTATTAAGAATCTTGAAGCATCAATAAAGAAGAATGGGAAGAGAACATATAAGGATACATACAGTAGATTATTGTTCTCCTTATGAGTTACATAAATCATGCTTGATGATGGCAACAAATTTATAATACTATGTGACGCTTAAGGTAATGTGGGAAATGTAAAGGTACATAAATGAAAGTAAGGTTTTCACACTTCACTCAAAAGTGGTAAAATGTTGATGATAGTAGGCTGTGATAAGTCCCACATGTTTACTGTAATATTCAGAGTAAACACTAAAAATGCCATTCAAAGAGATATACTCAAAAATATTATAAATGAATCAGTTTGGAATCCTAAAAATTGTGCAAGTAGTCTACAGGAAGTCAAGAAAAGATAAACAGAAAAACAAGAAACGGGAAAGAAATAAGAAACAAACAATAAAATGGCAGCTTTTAGCCCTAACATTTCAATAATCACCTTAAATGTAAATAGTCTAAATACACTAATTAAAAGGCAGAGATTGGTGTTGTGGATAAACACACATACACACACACACACAACATACACACAACTCAACTTTATGCTGTTTATAAGAAACTTCAAATTCAATGACGTAAAGTAAGTTGAAAATAAAAGTATGGAAAATAGATATGTTGTGCAAGCATCAATAATAAAAAGGAGGAGTAGCTATATTCATATCTTATAAAGTAGATTTCAGAACAAAGAAAATAACTAGGAATAAAGAGGCACATTACACAATGATAAAAGGATTAATCCCCTGGAAAGACATAATTATCCAAAATGTGTATTTACCAAATCACAGAGCCCAAAACACATGAAACAAAACCGACATAGCTGAAAGGAGAAAAATACAAATCCAGTTACTGCCAGGGCCTTCACATCCCCCTCTCAGCAACTGATAGAATTTCTAGAAAGAAAATCAGAAAGAATAGAGATCTGAACAACACAGCCAACCAATACAGTCTGGGAGACACATATAGAACAACATATTGGTTACAACAATAGCATAAAATACACAATTTTTTTCAATATGGAACATTCACCCAGATAGAGCATTTCCTATGCCATAAGACAAACCTCAACAAATTTAAAGGAACTGAAATCATCCAGATTATGTTCTCTGATCATAATGGAGTCCTCTGGGAATCAGTAAGAGAAAGAAAACAGGAAAATCTCTAAACACCTGGAAATTAAACAACACACCTAAGTAATCCATTGGTCAAAGGGAAGTGTCAAAGGAAATTAAAAAAAAAATACATAGAATTGCATGAAAATGCTCACCAGCCTTTAAAAACACCTCTTCAATATAAAATGTTTTTATTATGTAGAATTATAAAATGATGCAAATATATTTTGTCATTTAAATATTGCATTGTCAATATATAGCAAACAAACTCATCATCTTTTAAATAAAAATTGTAGAATGCTGCCTTGACTTTCACAATTGTAAGAGGTTCTAGAATGGTTTTACAACATATTCCCTACTAAAAATGGCATGGCCTTCTTTTTTGAGAGAATGTTTCATATTTCCCATACCCCCCATTCTGTCGGGGAGCAGCTGGACTCTAACAGATAGGGTACCTTTTTGCGGGACCTTTCTCTTCTCCATTCACCCTCTCTCCTTGGCTGATCTCATACAATTTCATAGCTTTCAATACCGTCCATGGGTCAATGATTCTCAATTTGAGACTCTCTGGCTCTGAACTCCCGACTCATCCATCCAGCTGCAAACTCAGCAGATCCACCTGGATGTTGACCAGTGGCCTCTTGCTTTCTCCTCCAACCTGCTTCCCCGAGACGTCTCTCTTCTGAAATCAGCACTCTCTTTTCCTGGTAACTCAACCAGCATTCTAGGAGTCATCCGATTCCTCTTTTTGTCTCACACCCAGGACACATCCAGACACAGATCAGCAAGCTTGTAGGCCCAGCTGCCTCAACTTCCCTCTCCTCTCCCATCTACTACTCAGCCACCATCACTGTTCACCTGGATTTCTGCAGTAACTTCCTAGCTGCTTTCCTTGCTTCTGCGCTTCTCTCCTTACAATCCATTCTCCACATGGAAGAAAACCATTAACAAAAATTAAATCAGATTGTGCTATACTCGCTGCTTACGAATTTCCAGTGGTATCCCAACACACAACATTCATTTACTCATTTATTATGTATCCTTCAACTATACTGCGTATTTTATGAAGGATAATACCTTCTGTTTTGTTCCCTCCAGTAGTCCTAGGACCTGGAACTCAATGACGGACTCTGTAAATATCTGTTGAATGACTAACTGCCTGAAAGAATGAATGGGGTTTCAGCAGGACGAAAGCAGCCGTCATCATAAAACCAATTGTCTTGGGAATCCACATCAGAATACCTTGACATGACTTTTATATATGCATAAAATCCAATGACAGTAATGTAAAAACAACATGTACTGAAAGGCTGGATGGAAATAAAAATGTCAACAATGGTTGTCTTTGGATGATTTTCCTCTTCCTTAACTGAATTTTCCACATTTTCCAGAATTCTCATGAATATTTCCTTAATGGAAAGAACTTAAATGAGTTTATTTTTTTAAGTCACCCATTGAGGATTTTCTTGCCGGGTGTCTCTGAGCATTCCATTTCCATACCCTTCAATCATCTGTCAGTCCCTTTGCAAAATCACGTCACAACCCTCAACAAGCTTTTATTCATACTTCAGTCACAATAGTCTTCTGCAGGTATGAGAATTCAAGTGAGGGAATTTTTCCTGTCCCAGAACATGTCATAGCAAATGTGTTCAAAGTAGTAAGAAAGTACGGATTTTAGGAATAGCTCCTAAAGAGAACTGGAAAGGTTCTCTTGGGATATAAAAACTGGCAATTAATTCCTGAGTGAATGCCTGAGAAACTCTAATGAGCTTTGCATGTTTCCCCTTTTGATAAGTGGAGTTGAATGAGTTATGTCACTCACACTTTTCAAGTGTGACTCTTAGCCAAAGTAGGATTAATTATGTTTAGGCAACGTCTTATGACGGCAACCTGGTACTCAAAAGCTAATCCATGGAAATTAAAGAAATATATGTAGTGCTACAAAAGTAAGCATTTTTCTTTTTTTAAAAAAGTCAACTCTAATTGCTGGGTACATGAGTATGTGTTGTCTTGCCATCCATCAGGGTGCTGACATGCTAATTTCAGGAATACGTGTCTGAGAGTAGAAACACAGAACATGTTTTATGAGATGTTTCCCTCGGGGCAGGGGTCCAAGCTGACTTTCAGGGTGGTCTTGGGGCCACCTGAATAAGTCAGGTTTCCTGCCAGTGCTGGAACTGGCTCATTTCCAGGCATCACTAGATGAGGTGAAAATGCAGTGGGTGGCAGGGAGGGAGGGTCACGGCACGTGGGGACTCGGGACACACACCAGAGCCCTTCAGAGCCGGGGTGGAGCCAGAGCCCATCGGCCCTGCAGCCTCCTCGTCACCAGGACGCTGGCCAGCGGGGCACTTGGTGAGAAGATCTGCCCTCTGTCCCCAGGAATGTCTTAGTCTTATGGGTGAGGGAGACACACAGCTGAAAAAAGAAACCATTTCCGCCAGGTCTAGGTCTGTGCCGAGCTAAGGAGTGACGCAATAGCTCAGAGGGGGGTCGGATTGTAAAGGACGGAGGTGGTGGCAGACTGGCAGAGCCGCAGCCCCCTGGCCAAACTTTCAGTTTGACCGGACACAGGACACCCCACTCTGAATGCTTTAGAGACGACTGCCCACCAAGATCTCTGGTGAAAAGACATCTTTCTACAGGACAGAACCTTCATTTAGTGCTCTCATCCCATTTACTATAATTCCTATTATGTTCAAACAACCAGAAAGTTCTCACATGTGAGTTTTACATATGGTTCACTGGCAACTGGCCGGGCTGACGGAAGAGTGTGGTGCTGCTTCTAGCCCGCGTGTTACTTACTCTCCCCCGAACTTCCGCGTGTGCATTTGCCTCTGTTTGCCTTTCCCGCTGAGCTTTGCTGAGGCTTCCTTTAAACTAGCTACACGCTTCCCATTCACGTGCACCTTAACAGCTGGGCCTGGAAAGACACTGCCTCCTGCTTTCCTGAAAGGACAATCAAGAAATGCAAATTAAACAAGGACACGTTGCTCCATCTATCCAACAGGCAAAGATAAAAGGAGCTGATGACGCTCGGCCCTGGTGAGGGTGTGGGAGATAAACGCACACGGTTGGTGCAAGTGTAGCTCAGTGCGCCTTTTGGCTCACAGATTGGCAATATCTACAAACGTGTTTTAAGTTCATACCTTTGACCCAGCTTTTCCACTTCTAAGACTTAAGCCTCCACAACTCTCCTATAAGTGCACAAAGACTAAAGAATGTTCCTTGTGGCACTGTTTTAAAACTTAAAAGTCTTAAAAACTTAGAAGAAACCAGCATGAACTCTGAAGATTAAATAAATGTCAGTACATCCACACAATGGAATACCATCCACATTTTAATAAGAATGGGTTTGATCTGTTTGTCCTGACAGTGACGGTGAGTACATATCCAAGTAATCAATAACAATAATACAGCTAATATTGGAATAAAAAAGAAGATGGAGAATTATACATGGTTCTCTGGCTGTGTGTCTCTAGAAGTGAGGTTATGTACATTCCTGTAAAGCTCAGAGTTTTCTATAACTTTGTGCCATGTAATCAAAAAAGGTGGGGCCCGTTTCAGCGTAGTTCTGAAATATATTTCCATTCAGCCAATATTTGGTTATTCGTGGCATCTGTAAACATGTGGGCACAGGAAGGAATACTTCACAGAGGACTTAGGGGACATATTTCCTGAGTGAAGACGCTAGAGGCAACGTGGGAAAGTCTGCATGGCAACGTTTATTTAGATGCCCATAGCGAATTGTGGCTGGCTGTATGCTTTAAACAAGCAATTTTGAAGTCTCCTGAAGCCTCCATTTCCTCATATGTAACTGAGGGTGGGCAACGCGTCCTTTTGAAGGCCCAGCTGGGATGGGTTCTGCAGCCATGTGGGTGGAATGGGTGTAAATGGAAATTCCAGCCGTGGCAGGTGCTCGGCGCTCAGGCCTGGTAAGCCCGGAGCTGGGAGAGTGGCCAGGCCTCTTCCGAATTGACCAAACAGATGTCCCAGACCCTCTGCTTCCAGCTTGTCCATCTCTACTCTGCAGAAGGAAAAAAGAGAGAGAGAGAGAAACATATTCGGAAGAAGAAAACCTGAATGGTACGGGGCACCGGTGCCAGTTCTCTACAGGGTCAGTTCGCCGAGAGGGCATTTCAAGGTGAGTTACTGGAGAGGCTGGTGGTCCGGGCCGCCCCCGAGCCCGGGCTCCACAAGGAGACAGACCATCGAAGGGCCAGTGTTCCGGCCTCGGCCGCTCACATTTCCCCTTCCCGCCCACGGTGGCCCCTCCTGGCCTCCCCGCGGCTTGGGGCTGGAGGCCGCTGCGGCTCGGGGAGCCGTGCAGCCCTGGCTGTGTGTGCAGAGCCTGCCAGCTGGTCAGGAGCCCCGGGGGGCGGGGGCCGTTCTCACTGTAACAGCAAGTTTGCGGCAGAGGCCGGTGGCGGCCCTCGAGGCCCTCGGAGCAGTCTTGCAGAGCGCGGCCGCCAGCCAGGCGGGGCCCGGGAGGATGACGTGGCTAATGGCACTAGGGCAGTTCCGCTGCCTTCCGTTCTGTCCTCATCTCAGCTCCTCGAGGGGCTGCATTTCGCAGTGCACAGCTGGGAGGCCAGAAGGGTCAGGCGACTTGTCTGGTGACAGTCAGGATACAAACCCAGGCCTGAGGGCTTCTCCTGCCCTGACGCTGCCTTTGACTGTGGCCATTGGATCTTTCCAGGCGTATCTCCTGCCCCTTCCTCCGGCCACGGGCCTGCGTCCCAGGCAGCCTCACAGGGCCGTACCCGCCTGGTGGGCGGTCGGCTCGGACGCAGGGCCTGCGGAGGCCGGGGTGCTCTGTCTTCTCCGTCCCTGGAGCACTTTAGAATGCACTGAAAGGGGCATCTTAGATGTTCAAAATCAATGGGAAAGCCCACAGGATGCACAAAGCAACACCACCACTTTGTGAAGGTGCCCGAAGAGCGTCCGCAGTTACTCAGCTCTCGGCTGCTACGCACGGGGGGGCTGGCGTGCCCCGCACTGACTTGTGTCGCTCGACTCTCGCCCCCTGTAAGTCACCCAGCTCCCACCCTGCACAGGGCCCAACCTGACAGACGGCAGGGTCACGGGATGTGTGCTCAGTGTCTCAACAGTGACTTCTCCATGCTGCTTGAAATGTGGCAAGGAAGGTCTGTGGCCCCCAGGGTGAGAGCCTGGTGCTGGAGAGGTAACCAGAAAAGGCTCGTCGCTGCCACTCCACGCGGTGGTTAAGTGCGTGGTGGTTACACTTCCCCGTGTGTTAGTCTCGTACCAAAGTACCAACTGGAAATCTAGGCACCTGGCAGAATGACCCACGTTCACTCACCATACTTACATTTTTACACCATAGCGGAAAAAAATATATCTGTGGCATCGCTATATGTGCTTCAAAACAAATAGACTCAAACCTTGTTTAAGGAATGAATGCGTTCTGAATTAGAGCCATGAGAACAGTCATAATTTTGTGGTCATTTTGCAAAATATGATTTACCTGGCTGACTTTATAAAATAATTTTATATTTTACCCACAGATGTCCTAATTTTTCTGTAATCTGATATGCATTTTGCTGGGTGAAAGTATCAACATGAGTTTTTGTTTTGTATTGTTTTTCCATCACTGTTGTATTTCACACAATACCCAACACAAAGTCAGGATGCGAGCTTCCCAAAGGCGAGCTGCAGGCTTAACTTGCTCAGTGCAGCCACACATCGTGGTGCCATGCACATGGGCACTGCATATGTTCTTTCAGTCATTCAACAAACACACGCTGCCCTCCATTACTGTAGTTGGCACCCAGTATGACTGGGAATTGTGCAGGATGAAATACATGACTCTTAGAAGGAAAGCAACAACGAGTTGCTTTGTTCCATATATGCAGATAGAGTCTATACAGGTGCTACGTATATATACCCCGAAAGGCCAGTTTTCTATTTGTTCTCTGAGCATCCTGTAGGGTCAGGTTTGGTGGCAGTGGTCCACAATCAGGTCTTGTTGGGTCTTTCCTAAGGATCCTGGCCCTAGAACAGAGGAAAGCTGTAATACAGAATGTCTTTTCCAGTTTACTGCTTTTGACTAAAATGATAACATTCACCCTGACCTAACGACTTTGCCAATTAGACTGAGGCAGAGAAAAAGCTCTGTCGGAATAAATTTAGTTGTGGGAATGGAAATCTCTCCAGCAGTCCCTGCAGTAATTATCTGGATCCTCTCAGGGAAAGGGGGCAGGAGTGGTGGAGAGCGGCTGTCCCCAGAGAGGCCCGTGCATCACTGAGCGGCTGGCCTGTTCCTCCACAACACCTTCCAGAAACACCAGCAAGGAGCCGCAGTCCCGGCTCGCTGTCGCCCTTTCTCTCCTATGTGGCCCACCCGGCGCAGACTAAGGGGGGCCCTGTGGGGATGGCTGAGACGGGCCCAGCTGCAGGCAGGCCCAGGGATCTGCAGGCTGCAGAGCCCGGAAGACGGCAGGGCCTGGCGCTCTCCAGCTGTGTGTGTGGCAGCCACGCGCTGGACAGAAGAATGGCAGATCCAGTCTCAGGGACCTCAAAACCAGTTTTATGACAGCTCAGTCCCTCCTGCAGTCTGAGGGCCTTCCTCCAAGGCCACCCCACTTTGGTCTCTCGGGTACTGAATTATAAATCAGTTGACTCTAGGCATTTTCCAGGGAGACTTTAAAAATCAACAAAATGAAATGGAGATTCAATAAGAGGTAATTTTGAATAATTGTTTAAAAATACAAATGTCGCTCTACAATGGGCAAGAGAAACAAGTGTTTATTCTTTTTTTTTTTTTAAATGAAACCATCAGCCAAGTTAAAAAATTCTTTTCATCCTGGATGCTGCCTATGAGGATGAACGGGGCAAGCTATGCAACCCTGGCATGCATTTGGCAAAGCTGCAGGCCCTCCCCGGGGAAGCTAGTGAGGTCCCAGGTTCCTATAAGGAGGAGCCCTGAGAAGCTGACTGCACTATTCTGCTCGGCGGAGGCCCAGGCACTCTGGGAACTGGCATCACCAGGTGAATAAAAGGGCGTTCAGCATAGGCTGAGCCTGTTCTTAAGTCCTGTCACGGAAAAACTGTATGACTGTACCCACAGCCATCTCATGGAAAATGACTCCAGTACCCCCAATGCAGGGGGTATGCGTTGTGCATGACATCATTCATTATGTCACATCTCTCCGCGTCCCTTCCGTCCCCAACATCCTTTAACAACCCAAGTCTGGGGCCTATTTGGACCTAGCATCGAGGGGTACAGTTCCCATGCTCATTTCCTGGGTGACAGCAGCTGCCCCTCTCTGTAGGGGGCTGGTGTCTGCTTGTCGGTAATGACCTGTATCACCAACAACAGCAAAGCCACTGCCTCAGTGGCTTAAACAAAATTAATTTAGATGACCTCCTAATAAGAGCTAACACTTACTGAGCTCTTTCCCAGTGCCAGGGAATGTGCTTAATATTTATTCATTATTTCCCACTAGCCTTTTGAGGTTGTCATCCTGAGGCACAGGGAGGTTAAGTAACCTGCCCAAGGTCACACAGCCAGTAAGCGAAGGAGCCAGGAATCACCTCTCAGGTTTTTTTCTGACTCCAAAGCCTCGCTGCAGCCTCAGGGTAGACCAGGCATCTAAATCATCAGATTGTGCATTGGTTTCTTTCCCCTCACTTCCCTCCACTCCCTTATAAGCAGAATCCATCAAGTTGTGCAAAATGGTTTCTCAGTCCCACACAAATTCACTTTTCCTTAGGCATCAACTCAATGCTATCTAACAACCCATCGGAAGGGCGGCTTGCAGGGAACTGAAGGGGCTGTGTAAACACAGTGGGCTCGGGGCCTCCCCTGGGAATTCTGACAGGAAGGCTGAACCATGCCACATAAATCTATTTTTCGGGAACAGAGAAGTACCTGGGTGATGTGGGGGTAGGGTTACACGACAGCTCCCAGACTCGGGAGGAGAGCCAGGGCCTCTGGGTTCCTGGCCCAGAGAGCGGGGTTTGGAGGGAACCTGCTCAGGTTTCTAATGGCTCTCAGGGGAGCCTACCACTGTGGGGGGGGAGCATGAATCCCTTCTGTCTGCACGGCGTGGGTCCTTGGATTAGGCGGGGGCGGCAGACAGGGATAAGAGCCAGACTCCCTTCTCCCCTCTCAGCACTGTGCAGGGACTCAGAAAAGGCAAGGTCACCCCAGGGTCATCTTGGGATACTAGTGACAGAAGCCAACATCTGTGTCCCACCCTGGCCTCAGCCCGTTCAGCCGCAGCTCCCTCTTCCCCTCAGTGCAAGCAGATTTAATAAAACATGGCTATTGTACAATAAATACTGCCTTTTCATAAATCTGTCTGTGAGATCAAGTGGTATGCTAGAAAATATTATGAAATGCATATCAAAATCTATTATAGCTGCCTCTGCACAGTTTATATAAATCTTCTTTACCTGTGAGAACATCTCAGGGGTAGAATCTGGGTGCCTCAGAAGACCCAAAGCTTTTTCCCCATTGCACCGAGACAGTCACATAAGATGCTTTTAAATGCAAGTTGACCATCCGGTTTCCATTCTCCCTGTAGAGTCCCTAGGAAACCTGCTTTGCATCCACAGGAACAATTACTGCTCCTGCCTCCCACCCCATTCCACGGCTCCTCATCCGTCACATGGTGACCCAGCTCTCCTGGGTCAACTGCGCCTCCCAGGACCAGTTCCAGAAAGTTCTCTTCCTCACCACTTCTAGACGACCCTCAGAGAGGGTCCATATATGCTGTGCACATCTGTCCTTTGTCCTACCCCCGTGAGCCTTTTGTCTTTATGGTAAAAAATTATATTCATATAGAACTAGTTAATTCTCCCATGGACATAAACATCCGGACTCTCTAGTCTCTGTCTCCTCATTCTCTTGCAACTCATTGGTGTTTCTCCAGCAAAATCTCCATCCATCTCTCTACCCCTCTCTCCATTTCAGTTGGGAGCCAAACATTAATCCAAATTAGTGGTGAAGAAAGTGAAAATGGTGTTGGGGTGCATGTGTACTGAGGACAAGGACCAGCCTGGGGTTTGCAGCGGAGGGAGAAGCCACGGAGCTCCAGGCTTCCTAAAGCTCTTGTAAGGACCAGGGGCCCCTTTCAGTCTCTGGGGCGTCTCCAACCCCCTCATTCTACTTCGCCGGTGAAACCTGCTGTTTTCCAAGCACTGGCATTCTAGATGATATTTTAGAATACTATTTTCCTCAGTATGATTGCTCTTCTGTTGTCTTCAATGGCAAGAGCCTTTTGGTTTTGGTTGCTGTTGTTATTTTTCCCGGTGTCTCTCATCCAGCTTGGTTTGTGGAGAGTCTCCGGGGGAAGCCGCCACCATTTACATGTCGCTCCTGCTGTGGAGAATTGTGGTCTGCCTTGCACTGCTCGGGCACTCCTGTGTGTGGGAGCCTCCTGCCCATCATCTCAGGTCCCGTCCACTGCACCCCGGCCACCAGCCTCGGCTGCAGGAACCAGGTCAGGTGCGAACCGCTGCAACTCCCACACCTGCTGCAGGGCTCTCCTCTGATGCTGAGGCGTGGGACACCTGCGGGGACTCGGGAGGGGTAGGGGCTGTGTGGTGAGCTCAACCCAAGGCATGAGCGGGGGAGTCAGTGTTCCCACCTTCCTTTCCCAGGTGGGGGCTCCCAGACTTGATCGGGAAGACTGTTTGTAGTCCTAGGGAGTAGCGCCAGCTGCCCACTGCAGCATCCTAGTGGCCAGTGTGTCTCCACCTGCTGTCCCTCACGTTCGCTCCCTGGGACTGCGTCACTGAATAAACCCCAATCACGTCAGCCCTTGGCTCAGACCGTATGTTTTGGGACAAGCAGGCAAAGACCTGTTTCTAGTGTCCCCTGCTGCGTACGTGTAATTCCCGGAGACCCAGACTCTTTCCATAAGTGCGACCGTCACTCACCCGTGTCCTCTGGGCCCCACTCGTGCCCACACTGCCAGCTGAGGGCCCTAGAGCCAGAAATGTTTGTGAGAAAACCCAGAATAGTCTCCTTTACTATGGGTTTCTATAAAGACAGTTGAAGGAACTGTTGCTCCTTGTTCTAGAATAGGATAACACAGAGTTTGTTACACAGTTAGCTTAAGCATAACCACTTAAAGCTACCTCTAGGCCACACAGAAAGACGCTGCAAACAACTTCAGTCCCATGTTGGGAAGAGTCTGCATCTGCTCTGATCTGGTCCAGCTCTGTTGTCTTTTTCCATTGTCCTCTCCCGCTTTTTCTCTTTTCTGGATTTTGCTTCCCACCAAGTCTGGGCTGGGATGCCATTCCCAGGGTCCGGTCCAGAGCGGGGCCTCCAAGGCTCTCCTTGGGAAGTGCCCTCCTGCGTGGCGACCTGCCCGGAGGTGCGGCTCTGGGTCTGACGACTGCGGGCTGTGCTGCCGGCCTGCGCCAGGACCGCGGTGGGGTCAGCTCCCCGTTCTGGCGGAGAAGGGTCCCTTCCTGGCCCGGGTCAGAGCTGAGGGGGATCCCCGCTGAGCAGAAACGGGCCCTTTCCTGCTTTTTGCACTGCGGCACCCGCTCTCCTTGCAGAAGCCGGCGGCATTCGCGGTTAACCATGTCCTGCCTGAAGCAGGTGAGCTTCCAAAGGAGGAGGCGGAGTGTCCCGGCTGCCTGCTCAGGCCGCAGGCCACCAGCCATGGCCATGTCCCCTGGCCCCGAAAATTACGCAACGGGAACAGGAAGGCGGAGCAAAGCGACGCTCACAGGCCTGACCCTCGGATGCATATTCTCGTTCCATTGCCCCGAGAGTGAATGATGGGAATGATTCCTCTTCCAGAAAAGAAAGAAATGAAATGCAAAACTTCGGTTTTGGTCCCTGCCTTGAGGCGAGCAGGGCGCCTTCTGACCCGTCTTCCCCACCTCAGGCCTGGCGAGCTTCCCCAGGGTGTGCGCGGGAGACCCCGGCCCGGGCCCGTCCCAGCGGCCGGAAGGAGCAGACGCAAGATGGCGGCTGCACAGCGCCACCTGCCGGCCGGGAAGGAGGAGCAAGATGGCGGCCGCACAGCGCCACCTGCCGGCTGGGAAGGAGGAGCAAGATGGCGGCCGCACAGCGCCACCTGCTGGCAGAGGCGGCTGCGCTCCCACCTGCGCTCGGGGGCAGCCGGGCCAGGGAGCCCCGAACTCACAGCCCGGCCCCAGCCGTGCACCCACGACCCCTCCCCACCCACTGCGATCTGTTCAGAGGGAGAAGCCAGCAGATCCCAGGGTTCCGCCAGCTGCTTCTGTTATTTTTTTCTGTTTGTTATCCTTTCTTCTCATTTACTCTTTCTTTGCATTCCAACCCTACAGGCTTTCAGAGCTCAAGGGGAAATGTTCATTTTTACGAACATCATTGATGTAGGATAAGCAGAAAATCCACACTTCTTGACTCAAATGTGATTGCTTTTCTTGATTTTTTTTTTTTTAAGAATCTACTCTGTCCCAACTAGGAGTGTGTCTCAGTTTCCCACATAATTCTGTCTTGGTTAGAAAGCAGTTTTTTGAGAATCTGAAACATCACCCCTGGTTCTTAGAAAGAGCTCTCAGACTCCTCTTAAACCTGATGGACGCTCTCCCAGGAAAAGCTTAATGCACCCACAGCCAAGCTAACAATTTCAAGGGGTGTGTGAACCTCCCCCCCCACCACGGATCCATGGATGCGTTAGAGATCCCTCTGTTGAAGGTCACGCCCCACTGTTGGCCCTGAGGAGCTGGTTCTGTGATCGGTTTAAAGCCACGCTCTCTAAAGA
The DNA here is from genome assembly GCA_004027775.1 of Bradypus variegatus. Classification (NCBI taxonomy): domain Eukaryota; kingdom Metazoa; phylum Chordata; class Mammalia; order Pilosa; family Bradypodidae; genus Bradypus; species Bradypus variegatus. The sequence continues at coordinate 26,967 of PVKY010000350.1, read as the reverse complement.
CTGCACAGCTTCGCACACTTTGTGCCGGGAACTTTCTTCTACTCCCGAATCCAACTATCTATTATTGTGTAACAAATCACCCCAAAACTTAGCATCTTAAAGCAATAGTTTATTATTTTTCACAGTTCTGTGGGTTGATGGGGTTCCTACAGGCTGTTCTTGCTCAGGGGTTCCCATGTCAGCCGAGGGTTTGTCACTCACCTGCTGTAAGAACCAGATGGGCACCCTCTCTGCACAGCCCTTCCCTGAGGAAAGCCCTGGCTTCCTAAAGGCGGGTGGTCTCAGGGTATGTGAAATTCTTACATGTCCTCCGGCTTCCCCCCGAGCACGTATTCCAAAAAACCTGGGCAGAAGCCACAAAGCTTCTTAGGACCTGGCCTCAGAAACCAGAGTGTTACTTCTGCCACATTCCATAGGTCAAACTCAGGCCAGCCTGGATTCAAGGGGAGGAGAACCATACTCCATTTTTCAATTAATTTGCAACTGTCTTTAATCTACCGTACATCCTGTTTATCCAACTGAGCATCGTAGCTGCTTTAAGTTCCAGATGCCCTTTCCTTAGGGAGGTCTTTTCTGACCCCCCTGAACTAGGATAACTCCCCCTTTGTATATGTTCCTGTTGCTCTAAATCACACACACACACACACACACACACACGCATGCAGACTTTGCATTCTTCTGTACTTGTTTAATACTCATCCTCCTCGTAGTCTATAAATTCTATGAGGGCAGAGGCCACATCTATTTATTCACTACTGGTCCCGGGCACGTATACAGTGTCTGGCTCAGTGTTCAATTTCTGAATTGAACTGAATTGATACCGAGTTGTCAGTTAATAGAGGGAAAGAACAAATAAGGGCATGCAGGAGGGTTAAACTAAATTAGGTTGTATCTTCCCATGGTTCCCCCATCCTTTTCTTGTCATCTCCCTGATCCTGCCCCTTCTTGAGCTCCCCAAAAGAAAGACCTTCGTGTTTGAAGCTTCTGCTGGGCATGTGGGTGGACCTGCACATACTGGGAGGACTCAGAACTTTGGGATGGGACAGATCCTGGGGATAGACCCATTCGCAGTGGCTAGAAGGAAAATCCAATGCCCCGGACAGACTATAGCGCTAGGTACATAGGCACAGACAACAGGTGACCAGGTGTCCAGAGCAAGTGTCAGATCAGGAAGGCTCAACAGCTGGCCATGGTGTCCCAACAGATGGGCAGAGCAGGAGAACAGGGGGCTCAGGACAGACCCTTTTCAGAAATTGAGTCTCTGAGGGCCTCAGAGGATGTGGCCAACAGAAGGCAAGACCTCATCCACCAGCTGTTGGGGAAGAGGGGTGACTAGTTAAGATCCCAGTCTCTGGGTAGGGAGCTAAGAAGAACAAGTCTCTACTCTTACAGACCCAGGAGTCCTAGATAGGGTACCAAGACAGAGGCAGGGGCACAGGAAACACGACAGGCATCCATTTTCCACCATCAAGATGCAATGGGCGTGATGCAGAAGCCAGCCCTCAGCGCCACCCTCAGAAGACACAACTTTCTGGTCATCCAGAGTTGTTTAAATTCCCCCTGCTAAGCTCAGGCTATACATATGTGATAGCCAGTAGAGCTTTTGCCAAATATTGCTCTCCACCTTTTGGAACATGATAGAGTTGCATTGGCCTTCTTGTGGTTGGGTCATGTGACTAGTCCTGGCCAATGAGTTGTGAGAGCAAGTGACATGTGTCACTTCTGGTCAGAGCCTTATTTACTGGCGTGAGACCCTCTGGAACTGTCCGTGGCACAAGACCCAGCCTGGCAGCATTGGAGGTGGCTGCCCCTCTCACCTGAGTCCCCAACTAACTAAGACAAACAGTCCCCATTGCCTACCTGTTACAGATGTGTAGCTGGCAGGGCATGACAATCTGTGTTGTTTTAAGCCTGTGAGACTTTGGAGTTGTTTGTTACCATAGCACACAGCACATTGGCTACACAATAAAATCATCTAGGAGCTGTAAGTGGTTCTCATGCCAGCCTCCCACACCCCGACGTTCTGATTAATTGAATGAGTGTGGCCTGGGATTTAAAAATAGATGTTTAATTTTAGAATAGTTTTAGATGTACAGAAAAGTTGCAAAGGTAGTTTTAGTTTCCCAGCTGCTGAAACTGTACCATTCATTGTGTTGGCTTAAACAATGGGAATTTATTGGCTTAAACAATATATTGGCTTGTGGTTTTGAGTCTAGGAAAAGATCAAAATCAAGGTGTCATCAAGGCAAGGCTTTCTCCCCGAAGACTTGGCATTTCTGGGGCTGGCTGCTGGTAATCTTTGGTCCCCGGCTTTTCTGTCACGTGGCAATGCACAGGGCGGCTGCTCTTGGCTTCTCTGGGTTCCGTTGACTTCCGAGTTCTTACCGTGGCTTTCACTCTCTGTGGCCTTCCCTGAAAGCCCTTCAGTTATAGGATGAAGGCCCTTTTGGATTCAGTTAGGCCAACTCTTAACTGAAGTAACCTCTTCATAAGGTCCTATTTACAGGGTTCACATCCCAAGGAATGGATTACGTTTGAGAATACATTTTTCTGGGGTACATAGCTCCAAGTTGCCACAGCAGTACAGAGTCCCCAAAACTGCACATCCAGTTTCTTCTGTGGTTAACATCTTAAATTACTAGGGCTCATTTGTCACAACTAATGAACCCTGCTGATTCATCACTATTAACCAAAGTCCACACTTTATGCAGATTTCCTCAGTTTTCCCCTAATGCACTTTTCCTGTTCAGGAGCTCATCCGGGACAGCACACTGCATTCAGTTGTCATGTCTCCATGGGCTGCTCTTGGCTGTGACAGTTTCTCCTTTTTCCCACCATATTCCTCAGAGGGAAGTCATTAGGTGCAGTCCCCACACAGGAGGTGTGGAGTCAGGCTTCGTCTTGGGTTGGGGGGTGGGCAGGCAGTATCTACATAACTTAATTGGAATTCTTCTCTACGGGAAATTTGTTTATTCTCCCCCATTTATTTATTCATTCAATCATTTATTTGTATCAGTATGGACTTGTGGATATTTATTTTATATGCTGGGTTATGAGCCAATGCTAGGTTATTTATTTCATTGCTTGAATTATTCCAGGCTTCACAGTTGGAAGCTCTTTAAGTTGGCTTCTACATCCTTTTGACGTTCCCCTTCATTTTGTTGCTCAAGCACTTCCTTTTTCTGTGAGCAGCAAGATGCTTCAGGCCCATCTTGTACCTTCCCTGCCCCAGTCTGAGAATCAACCACTTCTCCAAGGAGCCTGGGTTCCTTTTATCAGAAAATGGTATTAGAAAAGAAAATCTGGGTACTTGAGGCATTGGGATTTTTAATGCACAGCGAAAGTTGGGTTTGACTCACTGTGGTTCTCCACAATGATTGCACGTGAGCACCCTGGACAGCTTTTAGAAAACCGATGTGGGGCTCATACCCAAAGGTTTCATTGTTCTGAGCAAGCGTATTTCTTAAGGACTCCTGGTAATTCTAGTATGTGGCTAGAATTGGGAATCATCGTCCCTGTCCTCGGCTGAGAGGAGGCTGCAGAAGTAGGTTGAGAACCTGGGGACCGTGGCAGGGCTGGGATCAGGTTGAAGCAAGTGAGACACTCACCTTAGGTGCATAGATCAGTTCACTGATTTTAAATACTTCCTAAAATGCACTGATCGAAAGGAACATGTGTCCAATTAAAATGAAAAACTTAACCATCAAGAGAAAACTATCCATAAAAAATAGAACTCACTCATGGCATCTACTACTATGAACAAGCCCATGAATAGGAAACCAAGAAAATTACAGCTGCTCTGCAAATGAAATACATTTATTAGCCACTTATGAAATGCTTTTGACACTTATGCCCAAGTCTATGTGGCTCTGTGCCTAAAGACATCGGCCCACACACAACCTGGGCACTCCAGGAGCTTACAGTCTCCAAAAACCCCAGGCACCCACCGAAGCTCCCCAGCATGCTGAACTAATAAGGACCTTGTCTGAAAAATAGAATTAAATCAATATAGGGATCTATTTAATTTTCTTGTATCACAATCCTTGTTTCCCTCCTGAGACAGTGCCTCGCTTGCCTCACCTTTATCCTGTCACTGGACCAAGAAGCCTGGGTGGACGGGGCCTTCGTTTCTCCTTCCCTCACTGCTCCCCTGCCAGGGCGCTCAGCACAAAAAACCAGGGCCCGTGTAGCTCGTGGCTGTTTTTATTTTGTTTGCTATTTATTATTTTGAGAGCTGTTTCTCCTTGATTTGTTTCTTTAAATTTGGGTAAGAATCCTGGGTTCTTGAAAATAACTAGGGAGCCAAAAATATATCCGAGTCCCATTTCCTGGGGCTGTGCAGTGGCTGCTTGGGAGCAAGAGTGGCTGTGTCGGGTCGGTCGCTGTCACCATCAGGGGTTTGTTCACTGCGTGTTTAAATGAAGATGGGCTGCTCACCCGGGAGGCAAAATCCAAGCTACTGGAGAGCAGAGGACAGGTGAGCAGCCACCTGGGCTAACTTCCGTTCTTCCGTGACTCTCTTCTACTCCTGCCACAGCTCGGCTCAGTACTTTTCTCAGGCGGCCAATGCATCCTGCTCCTGTGACCCCAGAATGGCAGGTCCCGCCCCCCAGCCCTTCCCACACCCACAGGCGCTTGCCCATGGTTGAACTTCCCCTGGTGAAAGTGCCAGCTTTCAAGCCTGTAGAAAATGCATTCCTTCCTCCCTCGGAGATGGGATGCGCGGCTTTCCCATCTGCAGTATTCTGTGCCCTTACGGCCCTGATGCTGAACTATGCTTTTGCAAAGGTTTTGCTTTTCTCTGTCTTTGCCTCCCCTGCGCCCGGTGCCCAGAGGCCAAGGGTCATCTGCAGTGCGGCAGCGGCTCTTCAGGCTTCCTGAGGCTCCAGCCCACACATACCAGGACTCAGGTCACAAGTGATTTGCCAGATAAGGTAGGCGGTGCACACGGATTCACACGCGCGCGTTTGAAATGTTCTTTGCAGTAATTTCCGAGAACCACTCACACCAGCATCTCCCAGAATTTAAGGTCCCTAACGGAATGTACGCCCTGGCACTAGCGTTCTCCCTCAGACCTCCCGGAGTTCAGGCCTTTTCCCACAGTCCAGAGAATACACAGGGTAGAAAATTTGCCCTCTGGAGGTACAGAGGTCAGTGTAGGATTTTAGCCAATGCATGTGAATCCAGGTTTGTCCTGAAGCAAGTGTGTATGTGTACGAGTAAGTGTGGAAGCAGACAACAGTACTGGGTGTGTGAAGTGTGTGTGTGACCAGGCGAATGTGTGTGTTTCAGAGTGAGTGTGTCTATGTGAGTGAATTGTAAGTATGTATGATGAGTGTGTGTGAATGTGGTGTGTGAGCTTGAGAGTGTGTGAATCTGTGGGATTTAAGAGCATCTTACTGATGTGCATACGTGAGTGCATTTGATGTGTGAGTGTCGCGTGGGAGCCTGAGTGTGTGAGGGGCTGCACGCATGTCTGAGTGTAGGAGGGTGTGTTAGTGAGTATGTGTGTGATGTGTGTGTGTGGTGTGTCCGCTTGGGTGTCAGCATGTTTAGGGTGGACCTTAGCTTCCGGTGACAGCGGCTGCTGTGCGCTCGCACCACCGCGAGCCTCCCCGCCGCCCGCCTCGGGGCCTCGCTCTCAGGAAAGGAAGACGGCGACTCCGGGAGCAGGGGCCCCTCGTGCCAAGCTCACCTCTCGCCTTCTCCGGAGAACCCGGGTGCAGCACAAGGAAGTCAAATCTTTTCCTTCTCTGTCACCACTAACTATAGCCCCACAAGTTCCCCGTCGCGGTGGTAGCGCCTTGCCATAGTAAGCACTTTCCGGGTATCTTGCTAACCCTAGTTAATTATCCCCTGGGCGGCAGAGCGGATCCGTGGGACGCTGCTGATACAGAGATAAACTCTGCTCAGAGAGAAGCGCAGATGCTCGTGGGTTCGTCACGCTGCAGTGTGGCCCGGGAAATGCCCAGTGACCGGGAGTGAGGCCACCAGAGAGGACTTGGCCAAGGGAAGGCAGGAAGCCCTGGCGGTCGCTGCAGCCGGCCTTGCTTTTCCTCTGCCTCAGGAGCCCTGGAAGCTTCAGGACTCTACCCTCCCGCCAGCCCTTCACCAATGCTGTGAACGTGTCCACAGAAGCCCCAGCCCGAGGCCCCGGTGGCTGGGAGGGAAGCCTGTTCTCTCCTTCCTCCTGGAGCTGCCCCTGCACCCCAACAGCACCCAACCCTCACCGTGCTCCCGCAAAACCACCCTGTCTCCAGTCCCTTATCCTCCAGGCCGTCCTTGGCCTGCCCCTGACTAACTGGGTAAATGCACTAATTGTGACTTGCTTCTCCCCTCAGGGACACAGCAGTCCTTTAACAAGGTGGCTTATAATTATCTGCTGCAGGCAGGGCCTCCCGGTGGGCCTGAGATGCAGGGAAGGATGAGGGGGTGCCTGGGGACAGGCGTGGCTTCCCCGTCCCCCCTACTCTGAGCAGGTGGTCTCCTGTCTTTCCAAGGTGCCCCTGCTCCCCAGTGAGCGTGAGAACAGGGAACTGAGAGTTCTGTGCACACATCGTTACACAGGGCAGACCACAAACCTTCCTGGAGACTCATTTGGTGGAAAGAAGAGAAAAACAACCCACGGAACTATTTGTTGCCCGAGTTATTCTGGTGAGTGAAATAGACATTGGATTTCCTTGCCTGAATGACTCAAATAATTTCCCCAGTTGTGTCTTCCTTTCCTGGGTGAGAAAGTCCCTTCTTGGTGGAAGGTTGAGGCTTGTGGGCTTTTACGCACAGCCTCTTCCTGATTCCCCAAGTGGAGGGAAGGCTGCAGCAGTGCTGGGATGGGGTGCCTAGGGCGGTGCAGCTCCCACTTTCAGGCTGCCTTCCCATCTCCGGATTGGGAGTTCCTTTTGTTGAGTCCGTTGGATTTGGATTGCCTGTGTCAGTGAGCTTTGCACCCCGAAACCCCTCTCGAATGTCATTACCTGCATCTTTATTGTGGGCGGCCACATCGGGCTCTGGTTTGATTTGTGCTATGGTCTCACCAGCTGCTTAGTCACAGGGTGGCCGTGTCCTGGTTTGCTGGGACACTCCCGAATTACACTTCTTGTCCAGAATTAATTGTCAGCAACTTCCCAATATGTCTGGACTTAGACAAACAAATCTGGTCACACTACTTGGTCTCCTTGGCCTTGGAAGTATGGCCTGTCCGAATTGTCTCCTGCCCTGCAGGACAGAGGCCGGCTCACTCTCCTGCAGCCCTGGGAAAGCCAGTGCTTTCGTGAGGTTCCAGGTGAGAGGAGCATGAAAAGATGAACTTCTGGGAAGAGCAGGCTGCCCCGCCTCTGGGGAGAGCTCTCGAAGGCCCTGATTTCACACCCATGCAGCCACCAGCTCCCAGACACCTTCCTCCATGTCTCCAACCAGACCCCTCAGATCTACCCTGAGCTTCTTCCAGTGCCTTTGGCATGTCTCTTCTGAAACGTTGGAGAGGTGGCGTGGGGGACCTGGAAGCAAATCCCAGCTCTAACATGTAACAGCCGTGTGGCCGTGGGCAGGTGACTTTCCTCTCTAAGTCTCCGTTTCCCCGTCTGTAAAATAAGAGTAAGTATGTCTCCATGAGGATTAAATGAGTCACGTGAAATGAGCTTGGAAATAGGTTGGGCAATGAGTGCCATATACCTGTTGGCTCTTATTTTAAGTATTGCATCTTATCTTCCTCTTTAGATTGTAAGTATCTTTCCTTTAAAGAGCAAAAATCAACGTTATTGGGTAACGACCCCCTGCCAGGTGGGTTCACAGCCCTCCTGCCAACTGAGAGCTGGGGGTCGTAGGCCCCACTATCAAGTGCAGGGTGACAAAGAGGAGCCTCAGAAAGGTTAGCCAACTGGCCCCAGTCATGCAGTTCAGCAGTCAGGAGATCCGGAATGATTTCAAACTCAGGCCTTTCCTCTAGCTTGTTTCACCCTCAATCCCTCCCCACAAACATCTCCTAATGAAAAGTAAGCCTTTATTCTGAAATGTATTGCCAGCTTAGCCACAGAGCTTCATGACATAGATGGTGTTTGAAACCAGCTGTGCTATTCAAGAGAGATGAAATGGGCTCCGGCCATCAATTTAAGAGATGGACAGTCTTCTACATGACCCAAGTGTTGAGTGTTGGCCAAAATCGATGGGTGACTGCTCCCCACCCTGTGCCTTCAAGGTGGGCTGGAGAGCCTGCTCATGGCCTCTGAACTGAAAAGTCTGCAAATGAGATTGGCTGTTTGGAGAAAGGGCAAGTGAATGAATGTTGTCCCCGGGCAAACCGGTTTGTTTCTGTGGGGAGGAAATGTCACCTGTCTGGCTTGGGCTCTGCCCCTGCCCCTCTTGGGGACTCTGTTTTCTTCTCTGGAAAATGGGACTGTGTGATATCTTCTCCAGGGCTCAGAAACTCTTACTTGCAGGGGTCCGTGAATCACACCTCTTAGATGCTTCTAGAAGATTCACTGGAGTAAACAGCGTGGAGTGGTGGATGGCAGCCCCCAAAAACATATGCCCATGTCTTAACCCCTGGAATCTGTGAATGCTACCTATTTGGAAGAGAAAAAAAGGCATTTTCAGATGTAATTAGGTGAAGGATCTTGAGAAGAGATCATCTTGGATTATCTGGGAGGGCCCTAAATCCAATGATAAGTTTCCTTGCAAAAGACACACAGAGGAGCAGACAGCAGAGGGGGTGGCAATGTGGACAGGGGCAGAGGTCGGGGCAATGCGGCCATGAGCCAAGGAATGCTGGTGCCATGCGGCCACAAGCCAGCTGCAAGCCAAGGAACGCCAACTCAATGTGGCCATGAACCAAGGAACGCCATTGTTTTGCAGCTGTGAGCCAAGGAATGCTGTCGTGATACTGCCATGAGCCAAGGAATGTCAACTTGATGTGGCCACAACCAAGGAATGCCCTTGCCATGCAGCCACGAGCCAAGGAACATCGGCAGAATGCGACTGTGAGCCAAAGAATGCAGGTGCAATGCAGCCATGAGCCAAGGAAAGCTGTAACAATGTAGCCACAAGCCAAGTAACACCAACATGATGAAGCCAAGGAACACCATCGTGATCTGGCTGTGAGCCAAGTAACGTCATTGTCATACAGCCGCGAGCCAGAGAACACCGTCGTGATGTAGCCACGAGCCAAGGAACACCGATGTGATACAGTCACAAGCCAAGGAATGCCGGTGCATAGGCCATGAGCCAAGGAACGCCAGTGTAATGTGGTTGCAAGCCAAGGAATGCCATCACCACTGGCTGCAAGCCGAGGAGCATGGACAGTCCTGGAAGTCGGAGGAGGCACAGATTGTCCTCGAGTCTCCGGACGGAGCATGGCTCTGCCAGTACCCTGATTTTGGACTTCTGACCTGCAAACTTGTGAGAATAAATGCCTTTTGTTTTAAGCCACCCGTTTTGTGGTGATTTTTTTATTGTACCCACAGGAAACTAACATAAACAGCTTCGTGGGAACACAACGTTTGTGTGATACACACGTTTCCTTTCAAAACCGAGGTTGGTTTCATCTGTAGAGTTTTCCAAAAGGAACAGTGTGGTGGGATCACAGGGTCTGCAGTCAGCATCAATCCAGTCCTCTGGAACAGATGGATTGCTTCTGGGGAAACGAAGAGCTGGGGAGCCAGGACAGACCCTTCTGGCTCCAGGGACGATCACACCGTTCCTGTGGGTGTCACTCTGCTGGCCAGACAGCCCCCTGCGAAGGTGCCTGCACACCTTCTCACCACAGCAGGGCACGTGCACCCCATGGAGCCTAAACCCACCAGTCCTGTTATTTGCTCACAGTTATTTGCTCTCTGAAGTCACCAGGAGCCCTCTGAGAACCACAGTGTCCCAGCCCTGCTCAGTTAAATCTGCTTCAAGCTGAGCTACCAACAAGCCTTCAAAGCCACTTCCACAGTTTCCCATCAACTTCCTCTACCTGGCAAACTCCTCTCCCCCTCGCTCGTCTTTCCTTTGCCCCCTGCTCCCCACGGCTCACCCTTCCTCCGTGTCCTGGGTCCCAGCTCCTCCTGCCTCCTCAGCACTTTTGATTCACCCCTAACCAGTGCCTTGCCCTCCTCCCTCTCAGTGCCTTCCACTGAGAACGTAAGTGCCATCAGCCCGTCTGACTTTGCGAAGCTGCCGTCTAAGAACATGGCCCTCAGCTCACAGAAGAAAGCAGAGTGCTCCACAGCATGGGGGGAGCCTTGGCCTCACCGCACGAGGGACAGGCAGAGTCAGATCTCCACGGGCACCGTCCCAGGCTCCCGAGGGCCGCTGCAACCAGACAGACTGCACAGTGCCCAGGGCTGGCGGACAGTGTCGAGTGCACCCTTTGTTTAGGGCAGGAGATGGAAACAAGCGCCACGTGCACTGAAAGAGCAGGGATCTGTAAGATGTGACTTCATCGTACAACGTGGATAAACCGTGAAGCTGGGCCTAACAGCAAGTTGCAGAAGAAGGGCACGTACAGGACACGATGGTGCACGTTTGCGGATGGAAGTGGATGTGAATGCACGCTTGGTTAAGGTTTCTTTAATTTGTTTTACTGAGGAATGGCAGACAGAGCTGAAGACGTGCCCAAGTTTACAGACAGAAGTGAGTGGCTGTGGTTCCTTCTTCCCTCTTTAGGGCCTCGGATGAGCCCCCGCTCAGTGCTCTCTGTAACCTGCACAGAATGAGGGATCAGCTGAGCTAGGGGAGGACAGATCAAAGGCTCACTGCCGTGTGTGTGTGTGTGTGTGTGTGTGTGTGTGTGTGTGTGTGTGTGTGTGTGTGTGTGTAGGACACACCGGCATTCAAAGGCCTAACCTATTACCCACAGTTTTTCATTTCCTAAAATAAATATGAATTAAATATGGAAATGTATTAGGAGTTGATACAGTTGACAACGGAGCCAAGGGTGTGGACTTATCATCACTACTTTTCTCTTTTTATGAAATATTTCATTTAAAAAACCAGTCTCTGGATCCCATTAACTTTCCATTTGCTTTCTCTAGGAGCAGTTGTAAGAACTTGCTAAGGTTCTGGGACTTCAGCAAGTTGACCACATTTGGGCTTTCTCTAACCCCTCTTTCCTCACTGGGATAAGGCAGTGTTGAGAACAAGAGTCCCGTCTATATATTTGGGGGACCCGATGAGGGGATAGAGTGTCTGGGGGTTTATACCCCACTCTGCACCTGAGCCAGGCTTGGAGAAGACGGTTCTCAGAGGTGAAGCAGGAAGAGAGAATCTCTAGAACCCGGGTGGGGGGGGGACCACCCACCCACACTGCCAGGGAGCCAGGCCAGAGCTGACAGCTCCAGAAGGGCCTCCGCTCACCGTGTGACGCTCTGGAGGAGCTGCAGCCCCACGTCCCCCCTCCTTTCCCAGCGGCCTTCTGGAAAGGACTTCACACCCACTCTCAGCTTCCTCACTGCTCGGGCCAGGCTTCTGGGGGCGCAGCAGCCTCTGCACCCTGCTGCACAGGGGGTGGCTGCAGCCCCCAGACCCTCTTGGGTCCTGCCCGACCCATGCTCCCCAACACAGTCGAGCACCCCCCCCTTCCTGAACCCCCTGAGGTGCTCAGGACACGGCCCTACCCAGCTCTCGGCTCATCCTTCTCAAGCCACTGCCCAGTGCCTCGGACCTGCTCATTTCCCCAGGGGTAGCCCTCTTCTCTTCTCCAGGGACGGCCCTCCCAGGAATCACCCAGACTCTCGCTGCGATGCAGGTTCTCGGGCCCCACCCCAGACCTACAGAACCAGAATTTGGAGGGAGGAGCCCAGAATCTGCATTTGATAGGCACTGAGGCTCCTCGGTGGTGACCTCCCTTTCTTGGCCACAGGTTCATAATTCTCTGTCCCCTCCTCGTTCTTCCTCCAAAAGAGAGAGGGTGGGGGTCCTCCAGGCAGACGTCTCCCAGGTGGAGGGCTCGGTCTGGATGAGCAGCCCCCAGTTCGAGATCTGCGGATCTGGTTCTCCATTTAGGGGGTCCTCTGCCATGGAAGGGGAACATACGCTTAGCTCCAGAAAAAAGTCTTGCAGCAACTTGCTGAAGGCTTGCTGGCTTCTTATTTCCCAGCATCTATCATAATCAAAACCAGCTCATCAGGAATGCTTGACCACGTGGTAACGTATCAAAACGTGAAGCGTGTCCAGTGTTCTGTATCGGCTCTCGGTGCTGGGTTTACAGACACTAAATGTTCCCAACCTGCTGCCTGATTTCACCTGTCCACACTTGAGCCCACCTGAAAGGTGTAAGGTGCCACATCCATGCCAGCACCCAGGCTTCCCTCCCGATGTCCAGGCCCACGTGGGTGCCTCCTCCATATCCTCCACCCACACCCTCTCACCCACACACCCACCCACCCCCTCCCCCCTTCCCCAACTTGCTCCTTCTCCTGTAGCCCTTAGCTGGGTACGTTACAGCAGAGCTCTTCTAATTGTTCAAGCCGAACTTCCGGGTGCCGTCCGCCCCTTCTCTCCCCACCACCTCCCACTGGTTGCCGAATCCCATCCGAGGCGATTTCCTCATCATGGGTCCCTCCTCTCTATCCCCCCAAGTGTCCCCCAGGTCACAGCCAGCCAAAGTTCCGCTTCCACCACCTTCTGCCTGGATTTTTATAAGGAAGGACGGGCCTTGAAGAGGTCGTGGATAACCTTTGGGTTCTGGAGTCTGATAAACCCACCTCGCGATCCACGTTCACCAGCTGGCTGTGCCCGGCGAGCTTTTCATCTCTCGAAGTCACAACAGTTTCCTCACATGTAAAAAGGGCAAATAAAAACCCCATTCCCTGGGACTTTTCGGAGGGTTGTGAGAGATGGCGCTCGGCACAGCGACTGCGCGGTGTATTCCGGCAGCTGCCGCCAACTCCCACGGCCGAAACTTCTGGTGAAAAGCAACAGGCCCCAGGAAGTGTCCTTCATGCTCCAAACTGTTTCCTGCCCCACAGATTGTTGTACACTCTTCCCACTCCCTCCCTTGTCCATCCAGCAAACTCACCCTTATCCTTCAAAACTGAGCCTCGGTGTCACCCTGCGTGACACGTCAGTCTCCTGAAATTCCGTGTCGAGTAAAAGCAAGTAAAAGCTAAGTTCTGTAGAATGTCTGCTCCCAAGGATCTATTAAAGCTCTTTTTCCTCAGCTCACCTTAAGAATGGTACTTTATGAGTTGGTGCAAGCTTTAAAAATTGAGCGAAAACAAAGAAGCGGGAGAGCGGTGAGGCTCCTGCAAGCAGCCGAGAGACCTGGGATGCGGGCTCAGGGCCGGAACTCTGTGTTGGGGTCACCTCCCAGCCCCCCTCACCTCCCCGCCTGCCAGAGCCCTTGCCCTGCATGTCTGTAGGGGCACAAAACCATGCCTTTGGATTTCAGGGGCCGAGAGGAAAACAAGGGAAAGCACCTCTTCCCTTAGAATTTACTACCCCACCCCCAGAAAGCCAGAAGGGGCCAGTGCTTTTGAAATAAGGAGCATTTGCTGCCCTGGAAAAATGTCCCTATGTTAAGCTGTGTGCACATGCAGGCTGGATAAGGTCGCTATTAGAAGACAGAGAAAGAGTGACAACATGGTCCGAATGGCAGCAGTTTGATCCAAGGGCTGGTGGCTCCAAGGCTGCGCCATTCGGCCAGGGAGGCGCCCAAACACGCGGCTGTCAGCCCCTGACTTGTGGTCAGTCCCCTCCGAGGGGGGCCCGGGGTTCCCAGCCCACCCTTATTTCAAAGGGGAAAAAACCTTTAGAATTTCTATATCGATTACATGTTGAAAGGATATTTTAGGTTTATTATATTAAATAAAATAGTAAATAAATATCCTATTAAAATGTCAATTAAAATATTAACATTAATGTCATCCTTTAAAGTATGGCTATAGATTACATACGCAGCTTGCATTTGTGGCTCACAATATATTTCAATTGCTTTAAGGGAATATTTCCCTAAATATGTGCCAAAGGAATAATGCAGGCTTAAAATTAAACAATATTGACCAAAACAGCAGCACTTGGCCTCGGTGATCTGGCTGTTCTGAGGGGTTCTTACCAAGGGTCAGGGGTGCATTCTCTGCAGAGAAGTCACACATGATCAAACCCGCTAACAGTCAGGCTGCAGGAGCCACTGTGGGGAGGGAGGTCAGTGATGAAGCCACCGACGGCCCCTGCCCCGGTGTGCCACCGATTCCCAGCCCAGGAGGTGCGGGGGCCTCTCTGCTGCTCTCTCTTCTCCGTGCCGTTGTCCTGGGAGGCCCAGTCAGGGACGGGGGGGGGACAGCTCCTGGCCTCAGCCTGTCCTGGTCTGTGCAGTGGCCCTCAGGGCCCAAGGCCATCCCAAAAGGAGGCGCCAAGTCTCTCCCCTCCTACAGCTCAGCCGTCCCCTTGCCTCTCAATTTTGCCCCCAGCCGCCCTGCTCAGTTCTGTCTCTCTTGGATGCCCAGTTTCTTTCCTTGTGGCCCCAGCACCACGTGCTGGCCAGTTCCTCCCCTGGCCTCGGGCCCAGCCTCGGCTTTTCCCTCCCCATGAGAGGCCAAGAGGAGGGCCAAGCAGAGCTTCCCACTTTCTACTCTGCCTGGTGCAGACTTCAGGGCTGCACTTCTGATTAGTGTTGCGTGATAACTGCTTATCAATAAGTAGAGCCGGCTTCCGTGGGTGCAAACCCTGCCCTGCCACTTGGGAGCTGGTGAACGAGGTGGGCCGGTCGCCTAGCCTCTCTGTGTCGGGTCCCTCGTGTGCAAAACGGGGCGATGGCACTGCCCTCCGGGCTGTGGGACAGTTGAGTGAGTGTGTGGAACTAATGGGCATCGAGAGCAGTGCCGGGCTCCTGAGCACCAGGTAAGGGTGGCTGTTCACGGGGTCCGTCTGTCTGCCCTTCACAACAGCCCTGTGCTTTGCTCCTCTTTCTGCTCCAGAACCCGGTACAGAGCCCAGGAAAAGGAGGAGGTCAGCAGTTCTTTTTTGAGTGAATAAAGGCTGCGTAATGATAAGGAGGAGCCTGGTGAGCCCCTGGCCTTGCCGGGGGGATGCCTGGGTCCACTGCCTCACTCCCGACCCCTCGCATCCGGCACCCGGCCGACTAATGGTCAGGGGTGGACGCAGCCGAGGGCCTGCCCGTGGGCCGGGTGTTGACAGCCCTCTGCTCTCTCTGGGCCCCTCACCACTCGCCCGATTGCTCCTGTCCTCCAGGCCTGGCTCCCCTCACCGCCCCCACCCCACCAGCTCCCAGCCTGCTCCTCCCCCCACAGCCCTCCGTGGGGCTCCGGGGCCACAGCACCCTTTCCAGGACGATGGGCATGCCGGGTGGGGACCCCTCCACGGGCTTGCACTGAGAGCCCCGGGGCTGCAGGAAAGGACCCCCTTAGGCTAGTTCCAGGAAAAAGGCGAGGAAAGAAGGATTCGCTGTGGAGGCAACAGGTGAGTCAGAGTGGCCACCTGTGTCCCCTCGGGCGAGCCGAGTGGCCTCTGTCTGGCAGGTCACTCCTGCACCTGGGACGGGCCCTGGTACATCTGGGCCATCGTTGTCCGCTTTCGAATGTGGCTGAAGGACTTCAGGGCAAGGCAGAGAATGACAGACAGACCCGGGGACCAGGGACGGGAAGTTCTGACGAAGCTCAAATCCCTTCCTGTGGCTTGGTGGTTTACATTCTTTTATTCCATGTTAGCTTTCAGATTTGGGGCCTTTTGAAGGTAGAATTCCAGCAGATCACAAAAGCATGTACAAAACTCCTTTCTCAGACAAAATCTGCACCTGTGGATCAGATCCCCGGGAAGCCAAGCCCCTTCCCCTCCAGGGGCACAGGCCGTCCTGACACCCACCTCCCCACTGGGCTCTTCCAAACCCTGTGTGCACGCCAGGGACACCCATTCATCTCCCTGCTCCTAGGCTGAGCTCTTGGAAGCTGAGCGTTTCAGGTGATTTAACAGGGCCGCAGCACGCAGGAAATGAAGCTAAAAATAGACACCCTTTCCACGGCAGAGAAAACGGAATCCTTAGAAACCAAGGCCGCTGGCGGGCCCAGGCCTCCGAGGCTGGATCACTCCAGAGGATGAGAATGAATGGGATACACGCACATGTGCATATAAAGAGTTTATCATAAGGAACCAGCTCCCACCATCGGGCGAGCTGGCAAGTCCAAATCTGGGGCAGGCGGGAGGCTGGAAACTCCGATAAGAGAGACGTTGACGTCTTCAGTCCACATTCCTTAGGCTGGAGACTCAGGAAGCTGTGCGGGGGCAGACTTGAGCCAGAAGTCCTTCTGATCCCCGAAACCCTGGCACTTATAGCTTGCGTTCTCATCTTCAGTCCCCCGGCTGATGGGATGAGACCTTGCATGGACGGTCATCTCCGCTTGAGGCCCACTGATGTGGAATCTGCCCTCAAGCCCAGAACACTTCCCAGGCACAGCCAGGCCACGACTGACCAAACAACTGGGCACCGTGAGCCATCACAGGGGCCTTGGGAAGATGAGCCGTCATTGATCTAACATGTATTTATTAAGTGCCTACTGCATACCAGGTACTGGGGGAGAGCTCCTCTCCCTTTCCTTGTGGCTCAAGGAGGAGGGAAGGCCCCATCCCCTCTCACACTGGAGAGGAGCCGCAAATCACCTGACTGGTGAGAGCTGGACCTTCGCTGGGTCCCGCTCACGGGGGCACAGTGCCCCCGCCCCCCTTCCACTCCTGGTTCCATCTGACTGTGCCCTCGGGGCCAGGGCTTGTTTCCCCGCAGAGGAGAAGGGCTGGCATTTGCCTCTGCATTGCCCTTCTGTCCATGTGGCCCAGGAAATGGGGCGGGCACCGAGGTGACTCCTCTTTGTGGCTGCCTGCCGTGGCCTTTCTGCTGGCAGTGGGCTGCCCCTGGCTGACGGCTCCCCAATCACTGGGCAGAGACGCTGCTCTGGGGCTTGGGGGTGAAAGAGGCAGAGATCCAGAAGGGTGAAGAAGAGGCTGCGCGGCCACCACTCCAGCTTGGCCTGTGCACAATTGCGCTTTGCTTCCGGAGTGGCCCTTGCTGGGTGTATTTGTGCTCCATTTGCCGGGCGCCCCTCAGTAGGAGTTGGGGTGCGGGCACAGTCGCTTGCCCCCAGGACCTGTGCTGAGGGGGTGAACTGGACAAGGAGCCACTGGAACATGCCTGGGCTCCCCCGGGCCCTCCAGGCAGCACCTCGTTTAGTGATCCAATGAGGGGGCAGGAATCAGGGCAGGGAGTAAGTACTTGTGCTTTGGGGCTGGGTTTCCTGCAGAGGACGCTGAACATCATTTGTCTCCCCATTCTCCAAACGGGGCTCCTGCTGGAGGAGACTCGATGGTGCGGCTCCGCTGAGCTGTCAGGCGGTCGCATGGTGCCACACAGGGTACGGGTCAGCCACAGCCCATGGGGCAGGGACCGTGAACCCGGGAGGGCAGTGCAGCATGGCCCTCGTTCCCCGGCTCAGTGCCGCCCGGCATGGGGTCCGGCACACGCGTGTTTCCTGACGGCCGAGGTGGAGAGGCCCCGGACCCCGGGGTGCTGGTCCCAATGGGGCACTGGGCCCAGGGCATGTGGCAGGCGGGGGCTGTGCGGGAGGAAGCAGGGAGGAAAGAAAAGAACAGCGGTGGTGGGAGAGAAAGCCCACCTTACGGCACCAGAGTTTAGATTTCAGACTAGTCTGAATATTTAGATTTCAGAAATACTAGGGGAGGTACTCACGGGATTGCTAACTTGTTATTTTGTCATGTTAAGGATGGTGAAAGACTGCCAGCAGCATTCCATAAGAGAAAGAACATTTTTTGTTTGTTTTACTGTGGTTATAAATATATATATACACACACACACACATACATATATAATGAAATTGACTATTTTAACCATTTTAAGTGTATAGTTCAGCAGCCTCACTTACCCTTACGTTATGCTACCTTCACCACCGTTTGAAATAAGTTGGATTTTAAATTTGGTCCGGGTGGCAGTCAGGTGTGGCACAATGGGAAACCGAGGTACGAGAAAGGATAGTTTGTTGTTCACAGCACTGGTGAGGGTGGCAGTGGGCATGAGGGGTCAACGGGGAGCGCCATCAGCTCGGGGGGCTCAGCCAGCGGGTGGGGAGCACACAGGCAGAGCAAGGGGGACCCGTGGGCTTGTGCCTTTGCTGTGGTCTGGGGCCGTGGGGTGGAGGGAGGTTAGGAGATTTCCAGGGGAGTCAGGGCTTGGTCAGTTTAAAGCAAACACGTGAGAAAAGGGAAAGGACTGGGGGTCCGAGGGTGGTGGGGCTGGTGAGCTTGTCATTTGGGACCAGCCCTGGGTTCTGGGTGAGGTGTGCGGGCAGTGGCCGCAGATGTGGGTTTGGGCTCTGGGAAATTTATGGCCCAGGGCTGGAAGGCTGCTGAATAACGAGGCCCAAGGTCAGCGCTGAGCAAGGGCTTGGCCAAAGTAAGATGGAGGCTGAGGCAGCAAATGAAAAATTTGATAGTTCGGACTCACACCGTTCGTTCCCAAACATTCTCATCACCCAAAACAGAAACTCTTTACTCATTATGCAACAGCTTCCCCTCTCCCCAGCCCCCAGTAACCTCTAATCTTCTTTCTGTGGATTTGCTTTTTTAGGTATTTCATAGATGTAGAATCACACAATATTTGTCCTTTTCTATCTGTATTATTACACCTAGCACAATGTTTCCAAGGTTTATCCATGCAGTGGCATGCATCATTCCTTTTCATGGCTGAATAATATCCTGTTCGCAGTTGTACGGTTTCTGTTTGGGGTGATGGGAAAACGCTGGTAATGGATGGTGGTGAGGGTGTGCAATATTGTGAATGCACCGTGTGCTTGGGGGGCAGGGGTTGAGGTGGGAAAGTTTATGTCGTCTATACGTCCCCACAATTTTTTTTAAAAGGAGCAACTAAAGAGACAATGATAATTAGATACAGTCCATGATCCTGGACTAGAACTAATAATGGAGGTGAAAAAGCTTGAAAAGATATTATTGGGACACGTGAAAAAAATGGAATATAGACTATAAGATTTATATAATTGTTAAATTTCTTAAGAACTGCACTTACAGTGGTTACATAAGTGAATATCTTTATTCTTAGGAAATGTATGTCATGATGAAGTGTTCAAGGGGCATGAAACACACAAAATACTTTCAAATGTTTAGAAACAGCTAAATAGACATGATAGAAAAAGTATGATGTGGCAAATGTGACTAAATGTTAAAATTCGTAGATCTATGTATCTAGGAGGGTATGTTATGTTGGAGTTCTCTGTATGGGTTTTATATTATTTTTGCAAGTTTGAAATTATTTCAAAATAAAAAGTTTAAGAAAATAAATATTCATTTGTATAGATATACCACATTTTAAAAATCCATTCATCTGTCAGTACTCACTTTGGTTGTTCCCATCTTTTTCCAGGGTGAGTAATGCTACTGTGTGCAGGTATCTGTTGAGTCCCTGCTTTCAGTTCTTTGGGGTATATACGGGGAGTGGAATTGCGGGGTCATATGTTGATTCTGTGTTTGACTTTGTGAGGAATTGCCAAACTGTCCTCCACAGTGGCTGCACCATTTTCCATTCCCACCAGCAATGCACAAGAGTCTCAATTTCCCCACATCCTCGACAACACTAGCTAGTTTTCATTTTCAAAATAATAGGCATCCATCCTAGTGGGAGTGAATGATATCTCATTATGGTTTTGGTTTGCATTTCCCTGGTGATTAATGTTGAACAGCTTTTCATGTGCTTATTGATCATTAGTTTATCTCCTTTGGAGAAATGTCTCTTCAAGTCCTTTGTCCATTTTTATATTGTGTTGTCTTTTGTTGTTGAGTTGCGGGCATTCTTTATATATTCTGGATATTAAACCTTTATCAGATATATAATTTGAAAGCATTTCTACCTGTAGGCTTTTTCACTTCCTTGACAATGTCATTTGATGTACAAAATTTCTAGTTTCAATTTTGATGAAGTTCAATTTATCTATATTTGCTTTTGCTGCTCATGCATTTGGTGTCATATTTAATATAAGTTTCTGCAGATTTCCTGTATGCTTCCTTTGAAGAGTTTTATGGTTTTAGATGTTCTATTTAGTTTTTTTGATCCATTTTGAGTTAATATTTTACATATGGTATTAGGTTGGGGTGCACTTTCATTCTTTTTACACATGGATATCCAGTTTTCCCAGCACCACTGGATAAAGACACTATTTTTTCCCAACCGAGTAGACTTAGCTTCATTGTTGAAAATCAGTTGGCCATAGATGCATTTATTTCTGAACTCTCAATTCTATTCCTTTGGTCTATATGTCTGTCTTTATGCCAGTACCACACTGTTTTGATTATTGGAGCTTTGTAGTAAAGCTTTGAAATTGGAAAGTATGGGTAGGACATCTTTTTCAAGACGGTTTTCACTATTTGGGGACCCTTGCCATTCCATATGCATTTGATGATTGGCTTTTCCACAAGAAAGAACATTTTCAATACCAAAACTTAGTGAGGATTTCTGAAAGAGAAAACAAGGACTATCTTTCCTTTAAAAAGTCATTAGTTATAGAATACACACACAGAGAGGCACACATACATGCATACACTTTTTTCTGGCCTCCTTCTGCAATATACACCCTTCTGGCATTTCGAACACTCAGTGGTGGTGCTGGGGCATTTTCACATCATTTATTTGGTGGTGGTTTGTGTGTGCTGGTGCATAATTTATTTAAAGGCCGTTCAACTATGTTTAAGGCCATTCCGCCTGTATAGCCTATCAAATTGGACTGACGTATTTATCTAGAACCTGACATCAGGTTGCAGGCTTGATCGCCACCACCTGTGCTCTGCAACAATGCATCTGCTCATTGGGCACATCTGGCTGGATTCACTCAGTCCCAAGAGCAGAGAAGCAACGCCCGGGCTTCACGAGGCCTCGCCCCAGCGTGTTTGTGCACAGCCATGATCAAAATGCACGTGCTTCCTGATGAACTGAAAACAAGAACTGCCCAAGTTGGTGTTTGGTAATAAATCATACTGTTGTACTCAACCCCGGAATACATGTGCCAAGATGTATGAATTGGAATCAGATTTTGCAAAACCAGCAAGAATCAATGAGTGGATGACCTCCAGTGGATGCATCTTGCTCCAGGGGGCCGTCACCTCCAGCCTCATTAGCTCTAGAACTGGGATGTTCCCTATCACGTTACTGGGTCAAATTGTGGGGGCCAGGCAGGGAGAGTTTCCACACCAGAGACAGTGCAGCTTGGGGGCCCAGTTTCTAAGGGATGGCCTTTTGGAGATTCCCAGGCATCATTCATTTTCCCCAGCCCTCTCTCCCTGGATTGTTGGGAGAACAAAATAAAATCGCAGCTGGAATGCAGCTGGCGTATGTCCCCAAGCTCTGCATTAAAGCTGGGGTGCAGGACCTGGCCTGCTCAAAGCAAGGATGGTAGACTAGCCCTCCCCCCATTCCCTGGCTCCGTGAGTTAGTCAGAAACCTGTGGTAAGGCCCCACTCTAAGCCCCCAACCCTGGCCTGCTTTTCCTCCCCACCACCACTCCCCTCTCGCCAACGTCCAGGCTTCCTTCCCATCTCCCAGGACAATGGTGGCCGTGACCTGACCACGCAGGAAGACGTCCCAGTCAGCGCCCACCCATCTGCTGGGCAAGCTGAGCGCCAGGACAGTGGAGGCTGAGCTGTGAGAGATGGGGTCAGCCTGCCCGGGGGCCAGCGTGGACCCATCCCCCTGTGGCTCCGTGGAAGGTGCCAGATCCCAGAGGTGGAGCCTGGAAACACTGGGTTTACCCCACAGCCTCCAGCTCAGGGAAACGGATGTGGCTTTCCTCGGTTTGTGCTCACAGACGTGGACCTCAAGGGTAATGGTGAGACCCATAGCCTGCAGGGTGTGGGGCTGGCACTGGGCACCCCAGGGAGGGGAAGGCGGCTCCATGCCTGCCCTGGTCGGGCTCACAGTCCGGTTGAAACCCTAACAGCTAGAGGCCTCGCTCTTGCTAAATGCCTTATGTCCATTATCTTAAACCCTCACAGTCACCCTAGAAAGCAGATGCTATTAATTATCCCCACTGTACAGAAGAGGAAACTGAGGCATAAGAAGTGAAGAAACTGCCTCAAGTGTGACTCCGCAGCGTAACTCAGCATATGGACTGCCTCCCGAAAATGATAGGGAAACTCACAGCTGACCCTGGCTCCTTCCGCCCCCTGAGGATTTGGGAGGATGCTCCTGGGACATTGTACCTAGATAATTTCAGGTCTGTAGACCTGGGCAGCCTCGAGGAAGTGTCTTCCAAATAAGCTGCCCTCTGAGCACTGCAGCTTCAGGTCTCCCCGTGCAGCCCAGCGGGCAGGAGCTGGGAGGGAAGGGGCAGTGTGTGTTGGGTGGGAAACCTGCCCCCTGCTCCAGGGGGTGCCTGTAGGCCAGGCTGCTCAGCCCATCCCAGCTGACTTTCCTTCTCTGGAAAATGAGAGAATAGTTGCGTGCAGCTCATGGGCCAGCTTTGAGAATCGAGTGAGTTAATATGGAGCAGCGCCGCGTGCCCTGAAAGGTTCCCAAATCTCAGCTGCTGGGGCTAGGGTCTTGTTGTCGTTTTTGTTATGACTGTTATGATGGCTCAACAGGTGGTGGCTACGCTTGGCCACCCGAGGGGCATCCGAAGGCCATGAATAGCCCAGAACTGGGCCTGCACTTCTTACTTTCTTTGCCAGGTTAAGGAAGTGTGCCCTGCAGGAGGTGGACATCAGGGAGGGCACCTCACCTCCCCCCCGTCCAGGAAGCAGATGCACCTGGTTAACCCCTCACACTCTGCAGCCAAGTGCCAGAGCGGGAGCAGAGGTGGGCGTAGATTTTGAAGAGGAAGGTGGGAGGGGGCGAGGGGGATAGTGGGAGGTTCCAAAGGGGAAAGGGACTTGTCAAGGCACAAAGTTTGCCAACAGTAGGATAGCCGAGGCCCGGGCACGCAGCCCACGCCTCCCGATACGGTGCCTCTGGGACGTCACAGGGCATCAGAAACGCGGGCGGGGCCGGGTGACACAGACTGATGGGCTCCATCCCTGAGTTCCTGGTTCAGTGGGGCTGGGGAGGGGCCCCAAATTTGCATGTCTAACAAGCTCCCAGGTGATGCTGACTTTGCTGGTCCAGGGAACCTATTCGGAGAACCACTGCTTTAGGTCAATGATCTTCAGATGTTTCAAAGCCAGGGTACCCTTTGGTCAAAGGAAACCCTTTGGAGGAAAAAACAAAGCAATAAGGTGATGGGGTAGCAGTGGGGATGGCCCATTTCCAACCCCCCTGGAGAATCTGAAATCCGTCCCCTGCTCAAGACCAACAGCAGCGAGAGGGGGGAGGGGAGATTCTTTATGCGCCCCCCCCCAGCCCTTTACTGACCCCCTCTCTGCTTTGAGTGCCGTGATGGGCTGATGACCACACGAATAGAGCCCAGCGCCCTTCCCTCAGCCACCTGCCCCTCTCTCCGGATCTACGTGGGACACGGCTAGGAGCTCCCAGAGACACGCTCGTGTCTGTGCACACCTCAGACGTGACCAGCGGGGGACAGCCCAGAGCAGGTAGGTGGACACCCCCTCCTGGGTCCCGTGCATCCTGCAGAATTGCTCAGAAAATGCCCACTGGGATTGAGCCAGTCAAATGAGTCTGAAGCTGAACTGTCTACAGGGAGAGGTGCCCGGGCAGGTGTGGGGTGAGGAAGGCACCTGCTCTGCCCGTGGCCGGACTCCTTGCTAAGCAAGTGGGGGGAGGGACTGTGGGGGCCTCGGGTGTGTTCATATGGATACACGTCTCCGTCCCCTGTTCCCCCACCCCACACTCCCGGCCCTGTGCAGCAGCTGCCCCCCCCACCCTCCTGCCCCAGCCCCTTCTCACCCAGCTCTGGCTGCAACCATGCCCGGCGGGACCTGCCCTTCAGCTGCTCATCGTGGCTCGGAGCCCCTGGCTGTGCAGTGTGCGGCCACACCTGCCGGGCCTCGCAGTGTTCGTGCTGATGACACACTACTCGTCTCTAGCTGAAGCGTCTGTGAAACCCCACTACGTGCTGGCATTTATTCTGGGGACTGTATTTTGTCAGAACTGAATGTGTCATGACCATTCCAGGCTTCTCCCGCTCTGTCCCTTAATTTCCGCTGACCCACAGGCCGCCATGTGCCCCTTATTCTCAGTCCTGATTCCCTGCCTCTTCCTGGTGGTCCTCAGATCAGCAGCTTCACCACCAACAGGGATCAGGTTAGAAATGCCAGGTCTTGAGTCATCCCAGGTGCACACCTCCAGCCTATCAGGATCCCAGGTGCTTCCTGTGTACGTTCAAGTTCTAGAAGTGCCTCTCGACACCGTGGTTCTCAACTTGTCCCGGATGCAGCAGTCAGCACCACCTGGGTACTCATTAGAGATGCAAAATCTCAGCCCCCCACGCCAGAGCTACCGAATCAGAAACCAGGCGGTGAGGGGCGAGGGGGCTGGTCCTGCCATTTGTGTTCCCACGAGTGCTCCGGATGATTCTGGTGCCTGTTCAAGTTTGAAGTTCACTGACCTCCATCATCAGTGCGTCAGTGAGTGCTCCCCACACTGCACCCCACCCCAGGCAGCAGGCTCGGCTCTCTGAGCTCCCGCCTCCCCCGGACCACTGGGCACTTGGGTCCAAACCCATCACCCCACCCCCACCCCCACCCTCACCCCCCCAGCCCCCTCCCAGGCCTGCGCCGCTTCTCGCACCCTCTCAGTTGGGAGTGACCCTGCCATTATATCTCCCCGTGTGCCTAGAGACAATAGGTGCTTTACACACGTTAACCCAAACCAAAGTCGTTATTACAATTCTTATTTTATAAATGAGAAAATCAGGGGTCAGGGAAGGAAAGCAGCCTGCCCGAGCACAGCAGCCGGGGAAGGAGCCAGGCCACGGGACAGTGTGCTCAGCACGTGGAGTGACAGCAACGCTCAGGGCCAGCGACCTGGACTCACTGTGTCAGGCGCGAGCAGGAGCACGTGGGCAGGTTCCTTCTCAGAAAGAGGATCCGGCTAGGAACCAAAAAAGATCACGTGGGAATTCCAAAATCTTCAATAGTAAAAATACCAATGTCTGTAGGCTCCTTTCGGGGTCACCGCTGAGCTGACTCTTCCTTCTTGCCTGCAGGGACTTGGGCAGGGCAGACAAGCAGCTTCTGTCTGTCCCCTGAGGGTGCAGTGACCCCGTGTGGCCATCTTCCAGTGTAGCCCTCGCTGGACCCTGGGCTGTGACTGCTAACTTTGTTTCTTCATTGTCTAAAAATTATCAGATTGATGCCTTTTGTTAGAAGTTTTGCTTTAGGCCACGGGAGAGAGGGGCAAAAGAAGGTGCCATGACTGGGAAGAGGTGGGCTGAACTGGTGGGACAATTTTTGCTGACCACATTGGTCCTTGAGCTCAGAAGTGGCCCGAGCGCCTCACCTCAAGCGACACTGGGTGGAGGGGTCGGTGAACACGGCCTCAGCACGGCTGACCTGAGGGTCTGCTCCGCCTTTTCTGCCCCCCCCCCCCCAATCAGGCTGCTGCTCAGCACACAGAAGACAGATAAGACAGAAACAGCACACGCTCTCAGAAGTCTGTTGTGACCTGGGAAAATCTGCCTTCACATCGCCTCCAGAACCAGGAGGTGGAAATGAACGTCTGTCCTATACAGTCGGAGGCTCCAAAGAGCTTTCTAAGCCATCCCCTTATTTTATAAAGGGAGGATCAGAAGTCTTAGGAGGTCTCTCCTTGAAGTCACCCAGCTAATATGTGTGAGTCAATCAGGAACTGCACATGGCTGCTACCAACAAATGCCAAGTTATGGTGGTTTAAGCAGGTTGGAGTTGTTTATCTCTCACACAGCTTGAAGTCCCTCAGAGATGGGTGGTCTAGGCTGCTAGGGTGGCCCCACAATGTCATCTGGGACCCCAGCTCCTTCCAGCTTCTGTTCCAGCAACCCTAAAGCATGGCTTCTAGCCACAAGGTTACCTTGTAGCCTCTCTATGGTTGCTGGAGCCCCAGCCATCACTTCTGAGTTCCAGGCAGAAAAACCAAAGAAGAGGGAAAGGCAAAAGGTCATTTGCCTGAGGAACAAGTTCCTCTTTATATAGCTTTCCTTGAGGTTTCACCTAATAACTCCCCTCATGTCTTGTTGGGGTCCTTACCTGCAGGGGAGGTTAGGGCAGGTAGTTTTGCAAGCTGTGCAACTTCTTAAGAAGGAAGCAGGAGAATGAAGATACAAAGGAGTCTCACCCACAACAAGTGGTAATAACAATAGCTACTATTTCTTCAGTGCTCACTATTTTTAAATTCATTATCTCACTTATCCTCGCAACACCCCCTCTTCACAGGTGAGGAAAAGGGTTTCGTGAGGTTGTGTTACCTTGTGTTACCTGTACTGCAGTCAGAGCACAGTGGGGACAACATCTGGATCTGGATCTGACCCCAAACCCCACGGTCTTCCCCTTACCCACCCATCAGTGGGGTGCAGCTGCAGGACTCCTCCCTGTTTTCTGCCCCAAATGCCAATGCTTGTTACACAGCTGCTCCTCGGGGCAGTTAGCACTGATTCTTTTTTTTTAATTAACGAAATCTGAATTTATCGAGCTAATAGAATTTCTCTTCAATGAAACTTCATGACCTGGGAGACTACTGATGCTCTAATGAATGCTTTTCATTGGTTAGGAATGTAATGTTTTTCTCTTATAAGCTAAAATGATTTCAACGCAATGGAAAAGTTTTTCTAGATATTAAAAAATAATAAAATAAAATCATAGTTGAAGGTATTACCCATTCTTTTCATTTTTTTTAGTTTTTAATTTTTATTGGGATTGTTCAGATACCACACAATTATCCAAAGATCCAAAGTGCACAATCAGTTGCCCCTGGTACCTCATACAGCTGTGCAGCCATCACCACATTTAATTATCATTAAATTTTTAGAAACTTTTCATTACTCCAGACAAGAAATAGAGCGAAAGAAGGAAAAAAGAAAAAAAAAAAAGGAAACTCAA
>PVKY010000349.1:0-53418 GCA_004027775.1 Bradypus variegatus | reverse complement strand
AAATGCAGAAATTAATTAGCCCCTTCACCTACTTTCCCGTTTACCAATTTCTCCCAGGCGTCAGTGTGAGGTTGCCCATCTTTCCTCCGAATCATTGCTGTTTTAAATCTTGCAGACAGCCTGAATCATATAACAATCCTCTTTCCATCTTTGCTTTGGCTGCTACAAAGTCTGGGCTTAAATTTCCAGTCTACCTCGGAAACAGCTTGCATTTCATGTTCTCCTTGCGCTTGACTTCTCCTTGTTTTCCTGCTCCTATTTCCCCTTAGCCTGAATTCCCTCATCTATTAATTGTATCCTGCTTTGCTGCATCTCTGTAAGCTGCTGCACACGTTTATGATGTGGGAAGGGATATTAAAAAGGCGTACGAACAAATCCTTGAAGGGCAAATAGATTTCAAGTATAACTTGCATTAAGGGAAAACAAATGAAACCGAAGCCTCCTGAAATGCCCCAGGTCAACAGTCTTCTGGGCTCTGCAAGGCTCACACTGCAGAACCTGCCAGAAGTCGTTGATGAACCTCATGGGCATCTTGCACCTCGAGAGCTAATAGCACTGCCATTTCTGGAGGACCCACTGTGGGCCGAACCCTCAGTCACTGATTAATTGGAAACTATGCCAATTTGATAGAGAAAGAGCCTGAGGGTCCGGGAAGTCAGGGTGCTTGTTGCAGGCGTCCAGAAAGACCGTGGGAGGTTTGGGTCGTGGGCTGGAGTCTCTCCGCGAGCCTGGAGCTTTGCTCACACACCATGTGCCGCCTAGAAAACTGGGCCTGGGGTCCCTGCCCTGGAGGGGATGGAACACAGCCCCGATTTTGGTTCACCCCAGAGGCCCAGCTCTGATGTTCACTCTGGGAACCAAGAAACCCTGAATTGGGAAGCAGCCCACTGAGACGCCACTTCTGATGTTCAGAAACAAGCCGGCATTCTCCCAATTAAACACGCCTTGACTCATCCGTCCATCCATCAACGTGCTTTTCTGATTTGAAGTGTAGTAAATGCTTATCATAGAACAATTGGACACTCCTAAAAGTGTATGGAAACAAAATGAGCAGCCCCCACCTTACAGACAAATGTGGGGCCTTTTTGGTTTAACTCTTGAAGCTTCACTTCCACCTGTGTTTTCAGGTGGCTCGAGCCGTGCACTGGTATCGTCCCACAGGACCTGTGAACAGGCATTTCCCCCTTCCCTGAACTGTGGCTTGCAGGTGCCTTCTAAAGCTGCTCCCTCTCGCCCCAGAGACCCGGACGGAGACGCCAGGCCTTGCCGCCCGGGCTGGCAGGGGGTCCACTGGGTGGGGCCCGGCCCAGAGGAGGGAGCGTTTCACAAAGACCGGCTGCTATTGTCTGTCATTACATCCTGCAGAGCACTGACTTTTTAAATCATTTCCGTTATTTTACAATACATCCCCCACCTCTGATTTCGCAGGAGACCACAACCCCGGTCAGGGCAGCAGAGTCCTCCGTGGCTCCCCAGTGCCCCCGCGTGGGGGGTGCTCGGTGGGCGGGAGGGCGAGGCACAGCCTGAGCAGCTTTGAAGGAGCAGCAGCTGTCAGGCAGGGTCTCTGGGCGGTTTCAGTCTCTCTGTCCACCTGGCCTGATGGCCTTCCAGGAGGTCCCCCCAGGCCTGTTCTCACCAGCAGGGGGTGAGTAACGGTCACTGCCGGCCGCCCCGGCAACCACCCGTCCGAAAGCCGCAGCCTTGGCCTTGCACGGCAGCTGCCTCCGCCGAGGGGAGAGAATCGCAAAGCAAACCGATTACCCACGGCCCACTGAGCGCCGGCCACTCGGGGGCCCAGCTTAGGGCGTCCGAAGGGATTCCTTTCCCTCCACTTCCCTTGTAAAGATGACTACCCCCCGGGGGAAAAGGCAGTGCTCTGTGGCTGTGGGCTCAGTGGGCGCCGGGCTCGTCCTGCGAGCTCGGCCATCGTCTCATTTAGTGCCCCCGGGGGAAAGGCCGAGCCATCGCCCCACGTCTTACACGGACAAGAGGACAGCAGAGGCCCGGGAGCCCAGCCGCACGGCCAGGCCAGGCCAGGGCAGAGTCCAGCTCAAACCAAGGTGTGCCCAGCCGTCCGGTGAGCCCCATCCTCGCTGCAGCCCAGACAGGGGTGGGGTCCCCTCCTTGGACACGGGGAGACAGAGCCCCACAGGCCATGTGACTGTGGTGGCACCAAGCCCGGGCCTCAGTTTCCCCTCCTATGACACAACGGGCACGCCGGGGGCTCTCCAAGGCCTCTCTCACCTCCACCTCCCGAGACCTCCATCCCAGCAACTGCCCGGGGCCCGGCTCCTCCTCCCTCTCTTCAGAGGCGTCTGTGGATGACAAATCACTCTCAGCAAAGTCCTCGCGGAGGGCGCCGGCCCCTGTCCTGTCGGTGGCCTGCAGGCAGCCAGGCACTGGAGGTGCTCTGCCTCCGCGAGGACAATGACCATCGCCCTCATTTTCTGGAGGAGAAAGCAGAGCCCCAGGGACTCATCTATGTGGAGCTGGGGCTGAGACCGGGCATCCGGGTCGGAACCACACAGCCTCGGGCACAGGGCCCAAGGGCTTCCTTCTACCGGCTGCTGGCCGTCACCCAGCGAGATCCTCCACCCACAGCCCCTTGGGGCGGCCCAGCAGCCTCGCCGCCGCATCTACACACCGCCCACTGCGCGCCCCTCTCCACCCGTGAGCCGGGGCCTCCTTCCTCGGGGTGGAGGCAGGCTGCCGAGAGAGCCGCTCCCTTTAGAAACCTCTCCCAGAACCAGAAGAGAAGCTGCCGTGGGCTCCAGGCCGCCATCAGGGATTTGTTTCTTAGCCTGAGCCCCAAGGGAAATAGGAGCATCAACCGGGGCTCTGTTTCGGGGTGTTCTGGCATCTGCCCTGGGGTTTGGGGCCGGGCATGGTGCTGCAGAAAGCCCCTTTGCAATTCTAAGGTATCAGAGTACCCCAGTTCACGCTTCTGAGGTCGCCACAGTCAAAGCCAGTTAGAAACCCCGCCTGCCCCCTCCCACCTCCGCTGCGCACCCCCACACCCCCATCCTATCCCAGAGCCCCTGCGAGTCTGGACTCCACGAGGTAAAGAGGGCCGAGCAGGAGGTGGGCTTCAGAAGCGAGCTCCGACGGCCTGGGAGCTGCAGCTCTGCTGTCCACTCAGGGCCCCACGGTGTCGCTGAGGCCAAGGCCAGGGGACAGGGTGGCCCCTCCCCAGGACACGGCCAGCCCAGGGGGCCCTCTCAGAGCAAGGGTGGAGCCCGCCCTCACTGGTGGTCAGTCTGCGGTGTGGCCAGACGCTCCCTCAGAGGCTGCTTCAGCAGACCCGGCTGGCCGGGCGCTATGGACTTCCCACTCCTTCCAGCGCACAGAAGGTGCCCTCCGACCAGCCGATGCCCACAGGGCACTCGGACAAGGGAGCGCCAGCTCTGCAGCCGTCGGCTGTGGCCAGGGACGTGAGCCTGCTCCCCTAGGGTCCCTCTTCCAGGAAGGCGTGGGGTGGGGGTCTGCTGTGGCCAGCAGCCGAGTGTCCACAGCCCTCGTCCCAGCCCGGCCTCCAGGGCGGACCGAGAGTAGACTCAGTAATTCAGAAGCTTTATCGGGGGCCCCACTGGAGCTACAACAGTGATAGTAGAGGCAGCTGCTCCTCAGGAGCTCACCATCTGTGTGTGTGTGCATGTGCGTGTGTGTGCACGGACTCACACGGGTGTGTTCACCATCTAAGTGTGTGTGTACATGGACTCACATGGGTGTGTTCATTGTCTGTGTGTGTGTGTGTGCACGGACTCACACGGGTGTGTTCACCATCTAAGTGTGTGTATGCATGGACTCACATGGGTGTATTCACTAAGAGTGTGTGTGTACGTGCATGCACGGACTCATA
Source organism: Bradypus variegatus (assembly GCA_004027775.1). Lineage (NCBI taxonomy): Eukaryota > Metazoa > Chordata > Mammalia > Pilosa > Bradypodidae > Bradypus > Bradypus variegatus. The sequence goes on along the minus strand of PVKY010000349.1, from coordinate 49,559 downwards.
CGGGTGTGTTCACCATCTAAGTGTGTGTGTGCATGGACTCACATGGGTGTGTTCACTAAGAGTGTGTGTGTACGTGCATGCACGGACTCACACGGGTGTGTTCACCATCTAAGTGTGTGTGTGCACAGATGCACACAGGTGTGCTCACCATCTAAGTGTGTGTGTGTGCACGGACTCACACGGGTGTGCTGTATTTCCCTCCTGATTGTGAGCTAATTTACGACAGCACCCGGCCTGGGGGTAACCGACAAGGAAACGAGCACGACGAGGTGCGGTACATAGGGGAAAGGTGAGTGCACCCACAGTGAGGGCCGAGGAGGCCGTGGTCCACCCTGCCGAGGGGCTGGAGAGAGGAGAAGTCACGCGGAGGGGCCCGTGGGTCTCCAGCACCTAATTGTCGAGCAGAGCCATGAAGGAGACAAAGAAGCAGCCACCAGGGAGGAGGCAGAGCCTCAGAGAGGGGCGGCGGCCCAAAGCCGAGGGGAGGGGAGAGCAACTCAAGGTCAGCCGCGGCACCGCTCATTAAGGTGGGTGGCTTGGGGAGGGAAGCCAGGTTGCAGCGGGTAGCGGATGAGGCGATGCTCCTCGGGCCCAAGAGCCCCGGCCTGCTCTCACTGGGTGGGCTGGGACTGCAGGACCCCTGCCCGCTCCCTCCCAGGGCCTTTCCTCAGGGCCCTGCATGCAGCGAGTGGCCTGACTGCATGCGGCGGAGCTCCCTGGGAGATGCAAAAGCAGTAGGCACCCAGCTCAGTGCTCCCAGCCTGCCATGCAAAACAGCCTGGGCACGGTGTCTGCCACCAAGCCAGCCCCACATGGCTTGGGGCAGGGGACAGAGGCTGGCGCAAGGCCCAGGCCACCTGACGGCTGGGCCATGAAGGGTCCCTCTCTTTGTCTCTGACCCAGGAGGCTGATGTCTTCTGCCGGCATCCACGAGGCAGTGGCGGGCTGACCCACTCGCTCAGGACGAGGCAGAAGGGGGGACAATTACAAGGCCTTCTCTCTTCCCTGTCGCCGCTCTTTCCCGGCTCTCAGTCAGGAAGAGGGCACAGAAGAGAAGAGGCACCACCTGCCTCCCCATATTCAGGACAAGGACATGAAGAAGTTGGTGAGGTGAGGCGTGGAGGTTTCTCTTTTCTGTCTTCTTTCCCTCTTCTCCCTTTTCCTCTTGCCCCTTGCTATTTAAAGCAGGATTAAACAAGGTCTTAAAGGGAGGTATCAGCAAACTTCCGCGAGCTTAGTGGGGAAAGAGAAATTAATTCTGACTAGGATGATGGCGACGGCTGCACGGAGGAGGTGGAATTGGCACGGGGTCTTCAAGGATGGGTCAGGGCTTCCAGGGAGTCCCGATTTCTATTGAATGTTCTTCAGGTCAAGTCCTCTGTAGCCCTGACCTGATAGCAAATGTGGTGACCAGCACCTATAGCGACCATCCACCTTTCTCCAGAGTCTTCCACCACGGGAACCAAGAGCCACTGAGAGCATCTGCTGTGCAGGACTGGGCTCCCACAGCCCAGAGCTGGTCCTTCACCTCTACAGTTTTCTCATCACAAACCTGCGACACCACTGAGCGGGAACAACCCCATTGTGACCGGCTCTGGCACCCGGCATTCAGCTGGCTGTGGAGAGAGTCACGGGTGGCTGGTAGCTAGGGCTCCCCCACCTTGCCCAGGGTCCTTGTCTGGGGTCCACTGCACCCAGCTTTGCTTGGCTGGAAGTCATCTGGCATCACTGCCATCTTGGTAAAAGAGCATGGTTTTGTTTCAGCTGAGAGAGAAGCAGACTGGCTGAAACTGGCTCTGATTCTCTTTATTGAATTGGCTGATATTGAATTTATGGAACTCAACTTTCTGATGACAAAAAATTATCTGTGTGGCCAAATAAAGATGAACGAAGCACAGAGCAAACGCGAAAGGCAGTTTCGGCCACTAATCCACGTCGTGGGCTCCTTATCGCGCCCTGTGGCACTGTCATCTGCAGAGTTGGGATACAAAATGCCCTTTTGAATTTTTCTTAGGCTAGCGTTAGTAAATTGTATATAAATTTGATCTCAGCTAAAAGGTAAAGATAGTCCACAGCCAAAGGGCGAAGCCACCATCTCACACAACTGCTGCCCCTCCTGTGCAGTCAGCCAGGAACTAAGAGGGGGAAATACGGTTCTCTTGACTAATCAATTACATTTGGATAATTGATCGTATATTATTATTGATGAAAGCCCATAATATGTGAGTTAGAAGGGAGTGGGTTCTCCAAAGATTAGATTTGGTACGTGAAAATGGAAGGAAACAAATGACTCTCATAAAATCATTTGAGAGTGGTTTATGGTTTAATGCGTGGTGGAAAGTGGGGATTCAGCCCAGATTGCCTCTGTCCTCTCCCTGTGCACTGCCTACCAGCAGAGAATGGACGTGGACATTTAGCAGGGAGGAAAGCTGCAAGTTCTCAGGAGCTGGCTTTGGATGGTCGGAAAGTTGTCATGAGGAAGGGGGTGGGGGCTTGGCCAGTGTAGCCTCCGAGGGCAGCACCTGGAGGACAGTTTAAAGGTGAAACAGGCCCCATTTATGGAACAGCTTTCTCAAGTGGCAACCGTCCAACACGTGCTGGCTGCCTGTGGGAGGGTGATCACCCCATCCCTGAAGGCATGCAAGCAAGGACAGCAAGACCAGTGTTGGAGGTGGATTCTGGCTGGCTGGAAGTGTCTCTAGATGACCTTCAAGGTGGTTTGCAAATCAACAGGCTATGATTCTAGAACGTGCCACCAACCAGGATTGAGGGTGGTCTGGAGGGGTGCGTGAACGAGGGGCTGACGCACCGTTTAATGCTGGGGTCCTTCATTCTGCTTGGCCCTCTAGTCACCCATTTCAGGGGTGACTCCCTGGGGCCCCCACCCTCCTACCTCCCCTCACTAAGCAAACAGCTGGTCTCCTCCTTTGTGGAGAAAAGAGGGGCCTGTGGGGTGAAGGCACCCCCCTTCCAGCCTTCCACCCAGGCTCTGCAGCTTCACTCATGTTCACCTTCTTTCCTGCTTCTTCCCAGGCTGAGGACCCCCCAATCTGCCTCGCAGGGGTCAGGAAATCCCCTGCCCTCTGGCTCCTACACTTCCCTCCCCCTGTTCCCTGGCTCATCGCCGACCTTAGAAAAATAATCAGCACAGTGGGGGCTCAGGAAGTGTTTGGCTAGAGTCATGCTCACGTCTCCCCCTTCCAGAAAATAAGAAACCACCCCCAGTGCAGGCAGGTCAAGGAAGCCGGGCCAGCCTCCCAGCCCCATGAGCTCACAGCTGCACCCCAGCCACCCCCGAGATGGCCTTGCTCGTCTCCATGACTTCTGTGCCGCCTGGACCAAGCCTCTCTGGTGTCCGTCCTGTCTGTGGTCCCTGCTGTCATCCAGTCCTCCATCCCTGGGCCCCTGCGATTTGCCAGGCTCTCGGCTGGGACCTGAGGTGGCCGGAGGGGCCCAGCCCAGCCCCTGCCCTCCCGGGGAGCTCACACGTCAACGGGAGCACCGGCAGCTGGCGGTGGAGTGAGACCAGCAGCCGTGACCTCCCTGCTCTTTATAAACTCGCGCAGCCCTCCGTGTCCCCCCAGGACCATCGCCTGGTCCTGCTTCTGCTCTGGGTGCTCCTGTCATTCTCTCCCACGGAGCCTTCTCCTCAGCTGCCCTTTGAGGATGGGGACCCTGGGGTTGGACCCCAGCATCCCGTTCTCCCTTCTCTCTAGAACAACCCTAACGATCCCACCATCCTCCCTGCAATTCAGGTAAGCACACGTGCTGCCCACCCCCGAACCCACCCCAGCCAGGGCTCCAGCTTTATGGGTCTGATGAGGGCACGGGTTTAAACTCTCTCCCTTCACTGTGCTCGAGAGTGTTCACCTCCACCTGGAGCCTCCCTGGCCCCTGCCCTGCCCTCCGGGACCCCAGCTCTGTATCAGATCAGAGCTCACCTCCTCCCAGGACCACAGCCTGGCACAGAGCCCCCTGCGCCCGTCTCCGTCTTCACTCTAGCACTTCTTCCCTGGGCATGGGCACTTCCAAAAACAGCATGCTTAAAAAAGACCGAAATAACCCTTTTCCAACATCAGGTTAGGGTGGCCACTGCCTAAACATCCCTGAAGATCAGGAACGTGATTAAACTAGAGGAAAGAGTGGCAACAGACAAGATGGAATTTAACAAAGGATTATGACTACTGAATCTCTATAAAATTTTATTTGTCTTAGTTGCCAGGGTACTAGAATAGCTAGAAGAACTGAAATGGTGAAACTGTAATCCATGGCATCCTTTGAAGTTTGTTCTAGAGCTGCTTGTTAAATTGTAATTTGAAAGTTATCACCTTTGTGTATATATGTTATATATACACTGAAACTACGGTGCTGTAACTCATAACGTTTTTGGAAATTTCCTATATAACTACTTGTTAAATCATACTTTGAAAGATGCTATCTTTTTGTACTTATATTTCCCAGAAGGAAATAACTGAGACTGTGGAACTATAGCCTGTAATAGTCTTTGAAATTTGCTAACAACTTGCTAAATTGCACTTGGAAAATTGTCACTTTTACGTATATGTGTTATATTCTACAATATAAAAACATGATTAAAAAAAGAAAAAGAAAAGACCTAAATGGACCTTGCCTCAGAGCTTCTTCCCAGGAGAACTTCTAGGCCTTCGGTGGCACGGGCGAGCCCTGGACGTGGGGCTGGGGTCAGCAGGGGAGGCGGCTCAACCCCAGGGGTCCCGGGGAAAGGACTTAGGGTGCCCACGAGGGAGGGGCTCATCCCTGCCGGGCAGATGGACCGAATTTAATAATGCAGTGGGATTTTCCACGCACACTCCTGTACCTACAGCCACAGATTGGCCTCCCTCATGGAGAGCTCCTGAGAACCCCTAATCCATGGGGGGGGGCAGAGAGAGTTGGGGGCAGTGCTCATCCCCTTGGTGCACTCTGTGCTTGGCGGGCTTGGGACCCTGTGGTGGCTGGGGCAACCCTTCGGCTCACGACTGTCCAGGGTTGAGTTTGTTTTGCTGCTGGTTGGTTGGTGGGTTAATTTATATATATATATATTTCATTAGTGAAGTTGTAGGTTTACAGAAAAATCATGCAGAAAATACAGAGTTCCATATACCCTGCTATTATTAACAACTTGCATTACTGTGCTAATTTTGCTGCACAGGATGAAAGAATATTATTATAGTTGTGCTACTAACTACAGTCCATAGTTTACTTTAGGGTTCACTGTTTGTGTTGGACAGTCTTACAGGGTTTTTTTGAAGTTTTTATTCTAGTCATATATGCACAATTGAAAATTTCCCCCTTTAACCACAAATATACAATTCAGTACTGTTAGTCACACACAGTGTTGCACTACCACCACCACCATCCATTACCAAAACTTTACCATAAACCCAAATAGAAACTCTGAACAAATTAAGCATTAACTCTGTCCCCCACACCCACCCCAGCCCCTGGTAACCAAGATTCCAGTTTCCGACTCTACGAGTTTGCTTATTCTAATTCTTTCATATCAGTGAGATCATATGATATTTGTCCTTTGTTGTCTGGCTTATTACATTCAACAGTCCTTCAAGGTTCATTCATGTTGCTGCCTGAATCAAAACTTCATTCCTTCTTAGGGCTGAATAATATTTCATTGTGTGTCTATACCACACTTTATTTACCCGTTCATCAGCTGATGGGCGCTTGGGTTGCTTCCATCTTTTGGCAATTGTGAACAATGCTATGAACATCAGTGTGAAAGTATCTGTCTGAGTCCGTTTTCAATTCTTTTGGGTATATACCTAGAAGTGAGGTTTCCAGGTCACATGGAAATCCTATACTTAACTTTCTGAGGAACCACCAAACTGTCTTCCACAGCGGCTGCACCATTTTATATTCAGTGGATTGATTTTTAACTTATGTACTTGCTCAGAGTCCCCTATGTATGTGTAAAGTTTTTATATTTTCCTCTCTTCTTCCCTTTTCCTTCCCCTTTCACACATCTTCTAGCCCCATGTCCCACTCCTTCACTGTCTCGGGGTAGCCAGTGTTAACAGTCTGTGTGAATCTTTCCAGAACTTTCACCAAGCTCCTGGAATCTAACGGGGAGAAATGACTTTTCACACTAAAATGACTCGCTATCCAGGAACATGGTATGCCTTTTCATTTGTTTAATCAGATTTTATAGTTTTTCTCTGTATATCTACTGCACTTTTTTACAAATACATTTCTGAAAAAATCAGAGGTTATTTTGCTATGGTGAATAGATTTTCTTCCCATGACCATTTTAGCTGATTGATGCTACTATTGAGAAAGTCTACTGATTTCTGTATGTTTATCATTATTCAGTCACCTTTCTAAATTCTCTTATTTTTTCTAGCAGTTTTATGGTATCACCTTTTGGGACTTTTAGGTACACAATCATAACGTTCAAAAAGGGAGATAATTTCTATCTCTTTTTTTTCAAACTTTAGAGTAATTATTTTATTTTTATTGCATATTCCAGAACCTTCAAAACAATGTTAAATAACAATGCCAGTTTTATTCTTCTCTCTCGTTCCTAATTTTAATGGAAATCCTTTCAGCATTTAGCCATTTAGAATGATGCTTGCTGATTTTTTTATAAATACTTACTACAATATTTAATTAATTTGCTTCTGTTCTTATTTACTTAAGGTTTTTATAAGAAATACCTACTAAATATTACCAAATGCTTTTGTACATTCTAACAAAGTGAACATTCGTTTTTTTTCTCCAATGTAATGATGTTTGGATTAATTTTTATGTATTTCCAGATATTTAAGTATATTTCCATCTCTAGAAAAAACTTGACTTCATCAGAATGCAATAGTCTTTTGACCCATTGCTGAAATTGATTTAGATAAAATGTAGTTAAAATTTTTGTGTCTATATTCATGAAAGAAATAAGTCCATGGTTTTATTATCATTTGTATCAAGTCCTGGAAGAAGAGTTACGCTGGCTCTGCAACGTGAACTGGGGAAGCTCCCGTCTCTCTCAGTCTGGAATTGTTTAAACAACATTGGCCTCATCTGCTCTTTAGAGGAGAGCTAGAACAAATCTCCCAACCTCATGGCCCCAAGCAGATATGGAATCCCATTTCCATTCCTTCTGGGGTACGTGATCTGCTCGCATTATCTACTTCTTCTTGGGGTGATTTGGGTAACTGACATTTTGCTGAGAAATCATCTTTTTTTCTCTAGGTCTTCAAACTTGTGGCCATGGAGTTACAGGAAGTTTTCTTTAAAAAATATTTTAAATCTCTTCCACTGTTTTGGTTATGTCTCTTTCTCATTCCTTGTCTCTTTCTTCCACAATCAAGTTTATGAGATATTTATCCATTTTGTTGGGTTTTTTTTTTAAAAAAAGAATTAGCTTTAGGGTTTATTCATCCTTTCTACTATCTTGGTTTGTTTGCTTTCTCTCTCTTATATTTCAACCTTTATCTCTAACATTTTCTTCTTCTTGCCCTCTTCTGTTTCTAAGGTGATAAACAAATTCTTTTACTTTTAGCCTTTCTTCCTCATTAAGGAGCATTTAAGCTTTAAAATGCCCCTGGGTACACCTTTCATTAAGGAGTTTTGCTCTTCACTGCTTTCAAAATAGTTTCTAATTTCAGTTTTCACATCCTGTTTACTGCAAGGATGTAGTTCAGACCCCTCCCCTCAGAGAGTCCTTCAAAATCCACTCTCTTTGTCCATAGGAACAGATCCCTCAGTTTTCATTTGAGCACACTACACCCAGGAGAAAAACTACATCTCCCAGCATTCCTTGAACCAGGCATGGCCATGTGACTAAGTTCTAGCCAATGGGATGTGAGCAGAAGCCATGGGGCGGCACGGGGACCCTGCCCAGCTCTTCTCCCTCCTGAGTACAGGTGTCTTGGTGAGGCATTTGGGGCCTGGAGAATGAGGGCATCCCCGGGATCACGGAGCCACAGACGGAGGACCCTGGGCCTCCTGTGGGGCATCCTGAGCTGACGACCTGGCGAGGCAGAGCCCAGACTCTTCCATTAGAAACAGACCTGCACAGGGTTAATCCACGCCATTGTCTCTCTGCCTCACAGCTGAACCTCCTCTCCACTACAGAGCTTAGTTTAAGGGTGTGCTTCTTAATTTCCAAGTGCAAAGCTTTTGTTTGGGTAACATTTGCTTTATTATTTCTAATTTTACTAAAATACGGTTAGAGAAAGTGACCTATTAAGTCTTTACCTTGTAAATTTTTCTTAAAGTTCTCTTTGTGGCTAAGCACATTATCAACTTCTATAAATGCTCACTGGGTCTTTGGAAAATGTATAATGTCTGTTTGGAATATGAGATACTTTGTATACAGCTATTAAATTGAGTTTGTTGATTATGTGATTCAATTTGTTAAAACCTAATTGATTGATTTATTATATCATAGATTGATCTGAATCTGAAAAAAGGTACATTGCAATTCTCTCTGGAATTATGGTTTAAGTTCTCCTTGCATGTTTAAATAACTTGGCTTCATATGGTTGGCTGCTAAGTTGATTAGTGTATAATACAAATTTATTATTGTCTCTTCTGTTCATAAATTGTTCTTTTTATTGTTCAACATGTCTTTCTTTCCTGTTTAGTGCTTTTGATCTTTAAATCCACCTTCTCTGTACTAAAAACAAAACCCTCACTTTCCTTTTGTGTATTTGCTCTGTATTTCCTTGGCCTTGCATTGATTTTCAAGCATTCTCTCTCACTGCAGGGTAAGCAGGCTTCTTTAAAGCACCTGTAGCTACTTTTTTATTTTTAACCAGCCTGGTAGTCTCTGTTTTTAACAGAATTCAACCTGTTCACATTTTGATAGCTCTCATTTTATTATCTCCATATTGTTTTATGTTCTTTTTTTTTTTTCCTGTGTCCTCTTTTGCCTTTTTCTTGTGTCTCAGCTCACCAGGGCTGCTATGAAAGAGACCATATGACCGCATACCATTTGGCTTAACTCACGGGAATGTGTTGCCTTGTGGTTCTGGCAGCTGGAAGTCCAACACAAGACATTGGCAGGGCTGGCTTCCCGGAGTCTGCAGCGTTCGACCGTCCTCCCCACCTGGCAACCTCCGTCTCCTTGGGAATGCTCCTGGTTTCCGCTGACCCCAGGCTTCCACTCCCCGGTTCCATTTCCCTTGTTTATAAGGTTTATAAGCCACATGGACACAGCCCTACCCTCCTCGCCACGTAAGTCCACACCCTGAGTGATCACAGCATCTTCCCACGTCCCGTTTACAAATGGGCTGCGGATTGAGACCAGGACATGTCTTCATGGGGAAACTATTTGATCCCCAACGCCATGTTTCGGCTGCCTGCTCGCGTTGCTGGTTTCCCCTTGTTGGCATCTGTGAGTTCTCCTGGTTTTTCTGTTCTACCAGGGATCACTTTCCCTTTTCCAACCTGGAGATCAAACTCCAGGCTCTGCATTATTATACAAAATCAAAACACCCACCCAACGACCCCCTACGACCCCCTGGCTGCAGGCTCTGCCCCGAACCCCCTGCACACAGCCTTTTGAGCCCCCTTTCTCCCCTCCTTGCCCTGACCTACTATGGAAGGGACTTGAGCAGCTTTGCAGCCAGTGGCTCTGAAGCAACCTCCAGGCTCCTTGCTGGCCCTTAAACCACATGTCCCCCTCATGTGTCATCAGTCTCACCTGGAGCTCAGCAGGCTAGCCCTGCTGCTGCCCTCCTCTCCGGCCTCCAGGCTGAGTGTCTGTGCTAAGATGGCAGCTGTCCGCTCAAGATTCTTTCTCAAAATCCTTCAGATGACTTTGTGGGTGATAGATTCCCTACTCTTGGCAAATCTGGAAACGTCTTTCTTCCTCTGAGACCCAGGAATTCTCCCTGAAGAGGCATTCAGGCAGTGTTTGGGGCACAGGGATGCCCTGAAACCAGACTTCCTGGCTTCCAACCCTGCTGTGTGACTGTAGGCAAGTTACTTAACCTTTCTGTGCCTTAAAAATGGTGCACATTATAATACCTCTCGCCTCTGGCTGTGTGAGAATTAAACGAGCTGATACAGGTGAAGGGCCTGGACAGGGAAAAGTTCCAGTGGATGTCAGCTGTTTAGATGGTCATTTATTAGGACGACTCACCTGGGATGTGGGAGTGTGGAGGCAGAGACTTCCTTCCAAGCGCTCGGAGGACGTCACCCACCATCCTGCTGGGTTGACGGTGCCCAGTAAAGACACAGCCACATCCTGATTCCCGGACCTGTTTGACCTTCCTTGGGAACAGGGTCTTTGTGGGCATGATTAAGTGAAGGAGCTCGAGAGGGGAGAGGATTCTGGATTATCCAAGAATTATCCCTAAATGCCGTCCCAGGTGTGTCCTCACAGGGAGGCAGAGGGGGCACATCAGAGACCCAGAGGAGAAGCCCCGTGGCAGTGGAAGTAGCGATTGTGGTGGCTACAAGCCAAGGAAAGCCAAGGTCACGGCGGCCCTGGGAACCAGGAGAGAGGCCAGTCCTGGTTTCTCCCCCGGAGCCCCGAGAGAGCCCGGCCTGCTGGATGTTGGACATCGGCCTCCAGAAGAAGGAGAGAATCAGTATCTGTTGCTTTACGCTGCCACGGGTGCAGTAATTTGTTCCAGTGGCCACAGGAAACAGAGACAAGTGTCTTCCAGTCTGGCTCTTTCTCCTCTCTTCTTCTTCATGGAAGCTTAGTGGATTTTTGCTTTCCGTAGAGTTCAGGAATTTCACCAGGGCATGCCTAGTTCTGTGTCTTTCCATGCCAGCCCTCCCTAGAACATCCTGAGCCATTTCAGTCTGCAGGCTTGAAGACTTCTTTAGCTGGAAAAACATTTTTTTCTAGTATTTGTTCTCCCCCTCCCCCCCCCGCCCCAATTACTTGCATATCAGGGCTGCTGTATCTGTCCTTAAAATCTCTTTTCCTCCTGATTCCCTCATGGGTGTGTTTCTGCCCTGCATTTCCGGGTATTCTCCTACTTAGCCTTCCCAGACACTAATTCAGAACTCAAGAAGACCTTTTTCTCCTCTACTCCAGCCAATAAATGGATTTTGGTTTACAGACCACGATTTTTAGTTCCAGAATGTCTGCATGCGGCTCTGGAGTCTATGTATTTGTCTTTTCATTGCTGGGTTTCGAGGGGTGGCCCAATTCCTCCAAAGTCTCATTCTCCTTAGTGGATACTCCTCTGGGTTTTTGTTCTGCCTGCACATTCCCCCTGGTCTCAGGACCTGCTTCTGGAGGTGGTTGTGGTTCTTTGCTGCTCCATGGCATTTGGTCTCTTCAGCTGCCAAGAAAAGCAAAAATTAATAATTTGTCCTCATATCCCTGTCTGTTTTCCAGCGCTGCCCTGACAAACACCGCGGCTGGTTGGCTTGAACATCTGGAGTGATTGGCTCACAGTTTGGAGGCTGGAAATCCAACATCAAGGTGTCAGCAGGCCACTCGCTCTCTGAAGCCTGTAGCGTCCTGGGCCGGCCATCAGTCCCTGCCCCCATCACACGGCCGTCTGTCTCTGTCCCCTCCTGTGGTTTGCACTTCCGTGCCCAATTTTCCTTTGCTTATAAGGACCCCAGTCGCACGGACTAAGGCCCACCCTGGTTCAGTTTGGCCTCATCCTAATAGCATCTTCGAAGACCCTGTTTACAAATGCGTCCTCACCACAGGGCTGGGGGCAGGACTTGAGCACGCCTTGTGGGTGGCACGATTCAATCCCCAGCAATCCCTAATGGGCTATACTGCAGGATGAGAGTAACCGCAAAGAAAAATAAAGACAATCTTAAACTTTCCAGCAATCATATTGGTGGCGGTTGGGTTGGTGATGTCTTTCTGAGCCTGAGTGCACTGTGTGTTCTATGTGATAAAACAACGAGCAACTATATGAAATGCTAATTCTTTATTCTTGGTGTTGAAAATTGGGATCCTCAACACAGGAGAGAGGAGTTAAGATAAAGTCAGAAATCCTGGCTTTAAACCGGAAGGGCCAATTTGAACTCAGGCTGTATTTTCCCTTTAAAAATTAACATTTCTAGCTCTGTCCTCTGAAAGGCGTAGAAACTACAACCACCCCGGGAGCCGTGGTGACCCTGGAGCCTGGGTTCTGTTTCCCAGATACAGAAAACAATAGACTAGAGAATAAAATACAGAATTTCCACCATAAGGGGGGAGACTGGAGCAAACAGCAATAAGCGAGAGGAGGCAGGAACATCACCTCCCCAGCCAGCAATGACATCATCAGGGACAGCGACCCCCTGGAGCTTCCCACTGGCCAGAGCTGGATGGGGTGAGCACAAATAAGGGGCCACCGTGGAGAGGACACCCCATCCTGGCTGCCCCCACCCCCCCCCTCCACGCTGCCCTGTTTCCCCCCCCTCCCCTCCACAGCACCCTAACAGGGGGCTGTGCCCTCATCCTGGTCTCTAAGCCCCTGCCCAGCCTACAGCTCCCAGCCCGAGCCAGGTGTCAGCTGAGCTCCACTCCACCGTGTCTCCAGGAGCCTGTTCTCCTCTGGACAACCAGGGATGGAGCATGTGGGTGAACCTGCAGGGAAAGCCACGAGCCACACACACGTGTCCTGCCAGTGGACAGAGCCAGCCAGCAACACGCTCCGAGTCCTGGGCAAGTCCCTTAAGCTGTCTGCGCTGCACCCACATCTGCAGGGTGGGCATGGAAATCCCTGTTCCACAGCACCCAGTACACACGGGGCCAAATAAATGCTAATCCTTGGACCCACCAGACATGAGTGAGGGTACAGGAGAGGGGTTCGGAAAGCTGAGATGTCGACAAACTGGGTACGTACGTGCCCTGCTGGGAAATCTGCAGAGGGCCGAATGGCACAGGATGTTCTATCTGAAGGGAGCCCCAGCCCTTCTCCCACCGCCAAAACGTCAGGACTGCAAGCCCCTGCTGCTCTCACCTTGGGCCATGGACCTGCAGCTATCTGCAGTGGGGTGCGGGCTGGCAGGAAGCCCTCCCAACTGGATTTCCCGCTCCTGCGTGGGGTCAGCCCCGTGACACAGGAGGGAAGGAGGGGCACCCCGTGTGGACGTAGTGCCTTCTGCATGCGCCTTGCAGGACGAGGCCATGCGACTCCCTGCCTGGCAGACGCCAGGACAAGCAGGAGGCTAGCAGGGGACGCTGGGGGGAGTCGGGGCCACAGGTGGACCCTGGGCCCGGGAAGGCAGCATCAAAGGATGAGACGAGCTGCAGAGACCCATCCTCCTGACTCGGGACCCCACAGAAGCCCACGACACCCTTACCCCCAAGCGTGATGTGGGGTAAGGCTACAGGGCCGAGGCTCCCACCAGCAGGCCTGGCCCCCATCCCCCACTGCGCCATCCTCCTGTCCATCCGACGCCAACCCAGGAGCCCGTATCTCAGCTCCTGCTGCCCCGGGTGTGCCACGTCCCCTCCAGCATGCCCATCATGCACAAAGCCTTTCGTCACCGTTGAAGGTGCTAAAGACACTTTTAATAAAATGGAAACGGCTCTGTGGAATCCCCGTGCAAGACCAAATCAAGAGCCCGAGCCCCGGGAGCGGCGGCGGCCAGGCGCCCTAATACTTGAGCAGCCAGCGCGGCTTGTGCGGGCCCAGTGCCGAGAAGTAGTACCACCACCAGGGCTTGCCTCCAGCGGCAGAGGACGACCTCCGGGCCCCTGGGGGCTTGCGGCCCGGCTCCCCCGCCTCCCCGAGCAGGGCGCCGTCTTCCAGGGGGTCGTGGGGCTCGGGCCGGTGCCGGTGGAGGGACTTCCTGGGACCTGCGCTCAGCGGCTGCAGAATGAAGTCCACCCGGCCCGCCCGCTTCAGCCGGGCAGGGATGGTGACCTTCTTGATGACCTTGCTGTAGCCAGGGGCTTGGGCAATGATGATGTGGGAGCCGGGGGGCAGCAGTCTCCAGTAGTCGCCGTCTGGGGCTGTGCAGAAACAGAACAAAAACACCTCTCAGGCCAGACTCAGGATCCCACCTTGGCACAATGGGTGGGTGGGGTCGAGGGAGGGGGTCAGCGTTAGGGGCAGACAGACCCCGAATCTGTACTTTGTTTTGCATTTGCCTCAACCAGCCTTTTCATCTCATCCTTCTGTGGAACTCCTATTCATTCTTCAAAGCCCCACTTGGGCAGCCATCGCTGACTTTCCTGTCCCCCATCCCCAATTCACGCAGAGTTGGTGATGCCTCCCCATCTGAATCTCTGCCTGATGACACATGTCACAGTGGGTTGTAGTTTTCCAATATCAACTTGAAATCCCTAAAGGAACCCAGAGCCCACCTGGGCTGGACGCACATGGGGATCTATAGGGTATGAGCTCCAGGATATAAATGAAAGGGCTCATGGACTGGAGCTGGCAACCCCTGCAGTCCCTGAGGAGTGGCAATTTCCCAGCAGACAGGTACTTCTCGAGAAATACACAATGCACGTCGATGGTCACTTGGTGGCCACAACCCAAGCAGGCTCATCCCCCCTTGTCCAGTGCTGCAGGGGGCACGGCAAGAAGCCCGGGTGGCAGCCAGGTCCCCTCCCAGCCCCGCCGACCGGGGCTGGCCTGAAGACGGACACCGAGCCACTCCTGGTGCCCTGGCTGCAGTTTTGGCAAGCACGGGCCACGGGCGAGAGCCAGGAAGGCCTTACCTGTGGTGATGTCGTGGCGGATGCCCTTGACTGTGATGCGGGCATCTTTGACCGGCTTGCCGAATTTGTCCATCACCACGCCCTTGATTCCTCGGTGCACCTGGGGAGACCCAGGATGGGGCGAGATGACGCGTCTTCCCCAGGAGACCCCGACACCCCATCCTGCTCCCTTTGACCTTGCTCAGAGTCCAGGGCTCTGGGAAAGTGCCCAGCTGAGAGGCCTGGGAGCCGTCTGCCCACACTGCGATTTTAAATAAATCGCTCCCAATTCAGGCCTTGGTTTCCTCCTCTGTGAAATGAGGGTGGCAGGTGACCCCACCTCTGCTATCCCCCACCCATCGATAAGCAACCCTAGAACGTTCCGGGTTTATGGGCGACCCCATGACTCTGCTTGAGGGTCTGGCCAAGTCCATCTCCAAGTGGAAACGCTGGGTGATGCTCGTCTTCCAGCCCCTGAGCCCCTTCCCTGCCTGTGCCCGAGTCCAGTGATGGCAGGAAGGCGGTGGGGGGCAGCGGGGGGACACGGACCCAGGGTCTGAGCCTGCTTTCAGTCCTGGCTGTCAGGCCTGGCACTGCTGCATGCCAGCACCTCCTGCCCACCAAGCGGGAGCCACCCAATCCCACGCAAGGCTGGGGTGAGAATGAATTCATGGGGGCGCAGCCATGGGCCCAGGACCCCAGGCTGCCTTGCCGCCCCCATGGACCGGCTGAGCACAGGCAGCCAGCGCTCTGCACCCAGACAGTGTAATGGTGGCCAAGGCCCCACTTTCCAGACAGACAGCGCCCGCCAGGCCTGCCGGACACCACCCACATTTCCTCCAAAAAGAAAAACTGACGGTGAACAAGCCAAAGTGCCCTTGCCCTGGTCAGCTGGGAACAACCTGGGGTCCATCCAACGAGACAGTGGGGTGACAGTGAACGTACGGCCCAGCAAGCTCCAGGGGGTCCCAGGCTGAGCGCAGGCCCACAGGGGCCATCCCACCCAAAGGCTCAGGCCCAGGGCCCGCCCTTCCCTCAGGGGCCACAAAAATGGTTTCATTTCTTTCAAAGTCTGAAGACAAAACCAAAATTTTAGGTCCAAGAAATATATATAACATACAATGTTAATTTATTGTCTTTATACCAATACAGTCATAGCAATATAATTTTTAATATTTTTTAACGGAGGAAAGGGGTCCTCAAAGCCAAAAGTGCCTCGAGTCCATAGGAGTCAGGGTGCACCTGGCAAGAGGCGTCCTTCTTCTCACCCTACCTAGGAACATGCGCCCGCAAGGGGCTTTGCTTTCCTCTAGGCGAGGGAACCAACCGGTCCCAGGGGTTCTTGGTTATGGGCAAGTCACCTGCTTCTTGGTGCCTCAGTGTCCTCACCTGTGAAATGGGTTTAAGTGCAATGAAAACAGCAGCTGCTGCTGTAGGACTTCCTGGCTGTTGTTACCAGCTCTAAGGTGTTACCAGGCATTAACACATCCAACCCTCCTGGTTGCCCCCACACTTTTCAGACGAGAAAGCTGAGGGCAAGTGGCCCGCCGAGGGCCTGCAGCTGGTGGGCTGTGGGGCTGGACTGAGGCCTGAAGGAGACGCTAGCTCCCAGTGTGCAGGGCTCCAAGAACCAGACTCTAAGAACCATCTCCTCTTTCTTGGCTGAATCCAAAGCGATGGAAGAATTACACAACCTTGGAGTACGTGGGATCTGTGACCAGAACCTCCCACGTGGGGCCTCAGCCCCCCACCTCGGTGGGTCAGAGGGAGGCTGGCTGCTGCCCTCCTGCCAACCCCTGGGTGTTCCGGGCCCTGCATTACTCATGGGTGGCTGCTTAATACGGGTAAACCCCAAAACCACCCCTTAGGGACTTCTGTATTGGGTGGTGGGCTGGAGCTAAAAGTGAGGCTCTCCTGGTGGGCAGTGAAGGCCATGCCCTCCACTCATCCCTGCTCCTCCTCTCCCACGGAGGGTCCCCGGGACCCAGCACGACCCAGCTGGGCTGCCTCCCACCCTGCAGGCTCCCCCACCCCCAGCTCCCCAAGTCAGCAACCAGAGATCACGAATCCCCCACATTTGATGCAGTCCCAGGCCCTGGGTGCTCTATGTCCCTGCCTGACCGTGACGTTCACTCTCCATGTCAGCTTGCACGGGGAGATTTTGCTCAGTCCCTGCTCTCGGGTTGAAGTGTCACCTTCACACACATGGGGGTGGCAGCTCCACAGGGAAGGGGGGCTGTCAGTGCCTGCCCCACCCAAGGCCCCCCAGGCCTGGGCAGCATCACCGTGGAAGCAGCCTCAATTGGCCTCGACAGGCGCAGCACTTATCAGACGGCATCAGCGGCTTGACCAGAGGGTCGTCCACGGCAGCGGCCAGCCACGCTGCAGCCCAGACTTCCCCGGCATCATGCTCGCCTTTAAATCTGTCTATCCCAAGGCTTCACATACAATATCCGCAGAGCGATCCCAACTCCATTTAAGGCTCCTTAAAACTCATTTTTCACCAGACAGCCGTAAAATGAAATGAGCGGACAGTCTGGCCTGGAGACTTTATTGAATGATCATAATTACTCCAAGTTGCGAGAGGTCGCTGGCACAGCCATAAAGAGGAAGCTAAAACAGCACTAGTTAACTGTCACTTATTATATGGGGCTGCTTCAGGGAGGCTCCCCTAGGTCACATTCTTGATCCTTTTAGGAAGGAGGGGCTCACGAACGAAAATGGGGCTCTGGGGCAGGCAGATCTGGGCTCAAATTCCCAGCAGTGGCTGGGTGGCATTGTACAGGCCACGACCAAAATCTCTTCCTCTCTGACCCTCAGTCTCTTCTTCCAGCTCCCTCACAGCTGCTGAGCTGAGAACAAAGCCCTACTAAGGCCCAGTGACCCCTGAGCAGCGCTGGCCCTCCCTAACATGCCCTGTCCTTCTGTCTGTAACAGTCAGCCCTGCTTACCACCCACTGTTGCCTCAGGATGACCCTGCTTCTCCTCGGGGCCTGCTGGACTTTAGACACCTGGGCCAGCATGCAAGTGTCTAAATACTCAAAAACCAAGGACAGAGACTTCTACAAAACCACATACTCAAAAACTCAAAACCCAAGGAGCAGAGACTTCTACAAAACCACAATATCATCTTTCATTTTGCAAGCATTGCCTCATTTAAAATCCCACCACAACCCTGCTGGGAGGAGTACTGAGGAAACTGAGGCATGGGGCAGAGCTGGCCTAGGTGGTGGGACATTTGACATTGTCCCTAAACTGCTGGGAGGCTTGGCTCTCCAGGGAAAATTTAAGTTCTCAGCATCACCCCCCCCCATGGCCCACTTGCCTGTTTCTGGGGTGGTCTCAGCCCCACAATGGGGGGTTAGTCCTAGGCAGCCCAGCCTGCCACCCCCCTGTGCCTCCGCCAACCCGTTCCTGCCTGTGCCTTCCCTGCCCGGGAGGCAGACTCGCCCCAAGGCCCCTGCCCGGACCACACAGACACCACAGTGCCAGCAGCCTTGGCCCCTCCCCCAGTGCCACCATGACTCCTCATTCCAGCCATGGGACTCAAATGGCCTGTGCTCTCCTAAGGCCTGGGTCCAGCATGTGCCGTCCCCTCTGCCCTGAGCACTCCCCATCCTGTAGCCTGATCTCTCCTGCTTGTTCTTCAACATGCAGCCCAGGTGCTGCCACCTCCAGGAAGCCCCCTGGTCTCAGGTAGTGGGCCAGGCACCCCCCCTGGGTTGCCCCTTGTTTAATTGTGACCCTATAGGCTCTGACGCCTGCCCCCTGGTGTCCCCAGCACCCAGCAGGAACCTGGCATGTGGGAGGAGAGGTGACCGAATGAATGAATGAATGAATGGAGGATGATGCACTGGATATGTGGAGGGGCAAGGATAACACCCCTCAGGTCCGGGTCGAGGAGGCCTGAGGGTCAGCTTTGGGGGCCCACCCCCACCCCCACCCGGGCGCGGCCAGGACAGGGCCCCGCCAAGTGCCCACCGTCTCCAAGAAGCTCAGCAGTGACGGCTTGTTGTGCTGCCAGAGCGGGTAGAGGGCTTCTTCGGGGGGGAACTTCACGCAGCCCAGCTCCACCGTGACCTCAAAGCAGTTGCTGTGCAGGTAGTTGAAGTCGGACATGCCTGGGGGGACGTCGCGGGGGTCAGGGCAGTGCTGGGCGCTTTCCCAGCAGCCAGCACGGTGGCTGTTGCTCCCTCCACCCCCCTGTACAGACGAGAAGCTGGGCGCGGAGTGTACAGACCCCCGGGTCAGCACCCTGAGCCCAGGCAGTGTGGTCCCAGGGTCCACGGCTCAGCCCCACCACCCCACATGGCCTCTCTATGTGCAAAGAGCGCGTCCCTCTCCAGCGGGGAAGCCGGCAGCCCGCGGGGCCCCGGCTGCCCCCTGCCCTGAGCAACCATCCCCTCCGCTGGCGTGGAGGCCCGAGCAGCTTTGCACGCCAGCTAATCCTCGCATCTCTTTCCCCAGATTTTCCCCAGACTCTGTCCCAACAACAGCCTGGGGCGGGGGGTCTTATCAGCTCCGTTTTCCAGGGAGGACCGGGGCTGGGAGCCTGCACCCAAATAGCTGTCAAAGGCTGCACAGCAGGGGCCGTCCACCCTGCCTGAGCAGGAGCAGAGGGCACCCAGGGGTGGCAAGTGGGAATCCCAGCTCTGCTGCTGTGGTGTGGGGCCTCGGGCAGGTCCCTTCCCTCACCAAGCTCAATCTCATCTGCAAAATGGACAAATCACAAAGGGGGTCAGGGCAGGGTGGAAAGTGCACCCCACATCATGACTCGACATCTTCACCTGCACAGGCCACCCACTGGCATTCAAATGTCAGAGAAACAACAAATCCATTTTTTATATAAGTCTATCCCTTGCACTCTTGGGACATGCTTATACAGTACTAAATAATTCATCATTATTTTTCCAAAATTCAAATTTGACAGGGTGTCCTGCGTTTCATCTGGCAACCCTACTTAACCCCCAGGAGGGAAAAAGAGGAATTGGCTTCAGCTAGAATCCCGAACTGTGCAAGTTCATTAAATAAGCTGCAGACATGGTGATGGGCAGTCACAGCCATGCTTTTCTGGAACGCTGGACATGGTGCTCTTTCCAGTCCAGGCGGCGACCAGAGCTAAAGCCGGCCCAGCCCTGATGCTCCTGTCCTCTGAGAGGAAGCTCCCCCAGGGTTCAGGGTGTGTCTGCTCGCCAGGAATGTTCCAGAAGCAAGTTGTGAAAAGAGGCCAGTGCCCCCCGCGTGTCCTCCCCCAGCCTCGCCACGCCCACCCGGGGCCCGCACCTCCTGTGAAGCTGTACCAATCGGCCCCGTTGACGATGCTCCCGCTCTTCAGGAAGTTGCCCCCACACCTGTCCTCCGACCTGTCCATCATCATGGGGTGCACATCCGCGTAGGCTCTGGCCAACAGCTGGAACATCTGGAAAGGAGACGGTGAAAGAGGCTTCTGCCGGGCGGAGACCAGGAGCTGGGGGGCGGCGGGCTCAGGAAAGGCCTCTTGGCGGAGGGGCCATCGGAGCTGACTGCTGCGGCACACGTGGGAGAAGGGCCAGTGTCCAGGCCAGTGTCCACGGCACGTTCAGAGGCCCGAGGCGGGACCCTGGAGCTCAGGGCGCCTGTGTGGGGTGCATGGGCCCAATGTGGAGCCCCGGGCACTGGCAGAGTCGGGGCTTTGTCCTCAGGGCACAGCAGGGGACGCGGCAAGTCTCCTCTGCATTTCATGCAGTGCTCCCTGCGGCCGTGCAGAGGGCAGGTCGTGGGGAGAGGCAGGAGGCCGGGGGCTGTTGGAGGGATGGGGGCTGGGGTGGGGGCAAACTACAAGGAACCATCACTCCAAGTCCCCAGGGGTGTCAGCGCTGTCAGCTTCCTGACGGGACTCGGTGACTGTGTGTGGTCTCCGTGGTGGCTGGCGGAGTAGGCACAGCTCACAGAGCACCCAGCCCCCTGGGTAGGAGCCCCTGGGTGGGGCGGCTCTGGGTGTGGGCTGAGTTGGTGCCTGGGTGGCACAGAGGCCCCCTCCCCCATAGAGACCACCCCCTTCCCAGCCCGGAGCACCCTTCCATCGCTGACCCTCCCCTGTGCCCTCCCTTGGAGATCAGGTCTCAGCCATCTGCATGCCCCCAGGCTGGACAAAGGGTCTGCCATGGGGTGGAGCCCCCCACTCTCGGCCAGATGGATGAATGGGGCTACTGCCCTGGGCTCGCCAGGGCCCCACAGCCCAGGACAAGGCTGGCAGGAGGGGGCAGAGCCGCGGGCTCAATTAGGGGAGCAGCTCCAGGCCCCAGTAGGGGCTACAGAGACTCAGAGCCCGGGACGGGGGATTCTGGGTGAGGCAGAGGATGGGTCTTGCTTCCTCTGAGGTAAGGCTGGGTCCCATGTACACAGTCCGAGCACCCCAGCACGTCCCACGCATGTCCCTTGGTTGCTGAGGTGGCAGCCCAGCAGCCCTTGCCACTGCTGGCTGCTCCGTGCCAATGCCATCCAGGGGGTGAAGGCTCCAGCCTAAGCCGAGGCATCACCAAGGCTCTCCCCAGCTAGGATGAACATGCCAGAAAGAGAGAACCTTCTTTCTGCAGGTGCCAGAAAAGCTATTTCTGCTCAAATTTGGCCCATGTTTCAAGCTTTCCAACCCTCCGCTGTCCATCTGCCAAGCAGGCTGTGGGTTCTGGGGGAGGGGGTAGCAGGTTGTCCCCAAAGTCTGCTCCTGAGGCAGCACCTCATTACTCTTTGTCCCCTGAAAACCCTCCCCTGCCCCCCCTTCTCGCCGACCATCACTGCTAGGACCCTGGTTAAGGCTTGGAAGGCAGCTGCTGACCTGCAAGCTCTCGGGGAGCAGAGAATGTCAGTATCAGTCCCCAAACCTCGGGGTTCCTGAGGTGCAGGCCTGGCTCAGCACGGGACCGGACGGGGCGAGTGGAAATGGGACAAGGAAGCTTCCGGAGCTCCCGGTCTGGCCACCAGGTGTGGGGGGAGAGAAGACACAGCTAGAAGGTCTGGAAGTAAACGAGGTGGGCTACGCTGGGCTTGTGGGAGGGGGCAGAGCTGGGCCGACCTGGCGCTTTGGGATCACAGACCCAGGACCAAGGAGAAAGCCGGCCCTGCCCCAGCCGCCGGTGGATGACCCGAGACGGGAGGCTACGGGGCCATGAGATGCAACTGGCGGGGGCTTGGCGGGAAGGACAGAGCAGCGCTGAGCTCCGGAGCAGAGTCTCGAAAGAGTGGCAGGTGGAAGCGTGGTGAGAGGTGCGGAGCCAGTGGCCATGACCAGGCCGGAGGGCCTCGAATCCCCTGAGGTCAGGGGACGCCATGGAGGTCTGGGGAGGGGCGACCTGGGGACGCCACGGCCAGCCCCTCTCCCCCCACTCCCCCCACCCCAGCGCCTCTCTGGGGACTCTGGTTTCCACAGAGACACCGCTGGCTGCAGGGTGAATGATTATCGATCGATGACTGATGGCTGGTGGAAGAGAGGCTCGTTTTTCCTGACTCCAGTGGGACTCATTGAGCAAACTGCTCCCCTCGGGACATCTTCAGCCTCGTGGCCCGAGATTCGGAGATGCTGAGCCCCAGGTGGAAGGTCCCACTGCCCAGACACACACGCCATGCCCAGTGTTGCCACCACTCTCTGGCAATGCAGGGGGCCTGAGACCCCCAGGCAACCCATGGCACGTCCTGAGCTCTGAGCACAGAACCTCCCCCCTGTGCTGGCTGCAGGAGTGAATGAGTGAGAGCGTGAATGAATGGGAGTGAATAGTGAGAGAATGAACAAGGAGGTGAGTGAATGGATGGATGGATGGATGGATGAGTGAATGAGTAGCAATAAGAGTGAATGAGTGTGTGAATGAATGAGTAAGGGCAAATGAATGAGTGATGGAGTGAATGGATGGGTGGATGAGTGGGTGAGTGAATGGATGGATGAATGGATGAATGAATGAGCAAATGAATGAACAAGTGAATGAATAGTGAATAGATGGATGAGAAAAGGACTGAGTGAATGAATGAGGAGTGAATGAATGGAGAGCTGGATGGGTTAATGAGTGAGAAAATGAACTAAAGGATGAATGAAGGACTGAGTGGATGAGAGAATACATGAGGGGTGAATAAGTGATGGTGTGAATGAATGAATGAGGGACTAGAGGATGAATGAATGAGTGGATGAGAAAATGAATGAGGGAGGGAGGGGCGCAGGGCACCGGAGCCTGCGAGTGTGACCGCCTGGGTCACGCTCCCTCTGGGTCCCTGCGCGCAGGTCGCCTGGGCCTTGGCCCCACCATCCTGCCCTCTCCTGTCTCTGGCTCTGCCCCCCGCCCTCGGCGGGGGCCCCCCACAGGCAGGGACCAGTCCTGCTGGCCGCGCACAGGAAGGGAACAGGTGGGGGGGGTTGGTGTCTGATTGCTGACCAGCGCCCAGCTGTGCCCCCTGCCAGGTGACCCGAGAGGCCAACAAGCCGTGTGTGAAAGCCGCCAGCAAGGTGCCCCGCACCTGCCCGGGAGCCTGCCCCTGCCTCCCGGGTGCCAATGCCAGGGCAGGCGGAGGAGGCCTGCCCCAGGCTCTCGGCCCTGGGTCTGACCCCAGAGGCCTGGCGCTGACCAGGGACGCTCAGACCCGTCAAGAGGGGATCGGGGGGAGGACAGGGGAGTCCTGGGGCGGGTGGGGTGCAGTGTGGGCGTGCTGCACTCGAGGGAAATCCGCAGCCCCTCACAGGGCACACCCCTCCCTCCGCCTCAGCCCTGTCCTCCATAAAATGGGAGGGGCGACCCCCAGGCAGCCTGCAGGGGTTCCAGATGCCAGGCATGGGGGGCCGGCTCGGGCTGGGGGCCGTGCACTGTCAGCTGGCTTGGCAGTTAAGGGCGAGCGGGCTGGGGAGGGTTCCCCCTCGTCATGTCATCGCAACCCTGCCCATCACGCAGATGGGGCCGTGACCAGGACCCTGGCATAGGGGCCCGAGGGACTGGCCAGGGCAGAATTCCCACTCCCGTCACAGTGCGCCCCGCTGCCCCCCAGGGACCCGGCAGAGCCCGCGGGAGAGCCAAGGGCCATGCACGCGGCAGCACCGCCCTCTGCCGGCCTCGCGCGGAAGCTCACCCCCTGGCACAGAATGCCGCCAGCCACTCCCAGGCCGCCGGGCCAGAGCCGGGAACCCCCAGGGCCAGAGAGGGGGCTCGGCCATAGTCCCCGCCCCGAGGGGCAACCAGACCTGCGGCCCTGCTGCAGGGTGGGATGTGGCCAGCTCAGGGGAGGGCGTGGGGACTGCTGGGCCCAAGCACAGATGCAGCAGGTGGGCTGCATGGAGCCAGAACAGGGACCAGCGCCAAGGGCCCCCCTCCTCCACTCCCTCCCTGACCCCCAGGCTCCCCCGCGTGCCCGTCGCGATGCCCACCCCTACCTTCTCGTCAGGCGTGGGAGAAAACATCTTCTCCTCCTGCGGGTGCTTGGAGAAGTCGAAGGGGTAGGACACCACCAGGTCGCCCCCGTGGAGGCTGGCGGAGAGCACGAAGGGGATGGCTCGCATCCACTTCATAATCGCCTTCGTCTCAGGAGCCACCTGCCCAGGGCAGAGGAGGCGGCTCTTGGGACCTCAGCAGGGTGTCCACGGCCTCCTCTGGGACCCGCGTGCCAGCCTGGCCTGCCCCGGCCTCCAGGACTCCACCCACGGTCTGCCCTGTCTAGTGCCTGGAGCTCAGCTCCCGCCTCATGGGGCAGTTGCCGCCTCCAGGCAGCCCTCCCTGGCTTCCAGGAGGGCCAGGTGCCTCCTCGGGGCCTGCACAAAGCACCAGGCAGGTGATGCCCCCCAGGAAAGACCCACCCCCCACCGTCTCGCTCCCTGCCAGGTGTGCCTGGGGCCCAGCAGGCGTTTCGCGGTGCTCGATGGCGGAGGAGCAGCTTCTGTTGAAGTCTCTGCAGTGCAGCAGCCTGCAGGGCAGAGTTCTGAATATCTCGGGTGGGGGGTCTCCGACATGGCCTCAGCCCCCCTCAGCGAGCACCCACAGCCCAGGGAGGAAACTGAGGTACAGGCAGCTAAGGCCACTGGGGAAGGACGATGCCCAGGGCCCCTGGGTACCTGGCGCTGGCGGGAGCCTCCGGGGGATGGGCAGGGCACCTACCTTGCCCGACCAGTAGTGCTGGGGGATGGCCAGGTGGTCTGTGCGCGCGCCCCGGACCGCGGCCAGCCGGTAATACTCGGACGTCAGGTCGGGGAAGTTGCGGTTGAGGTCCAGGTTCTGTGCATTTGCCCGTCCGCTCATCCACCCGTTGAGATTGGCCCCCTAAAAACACATGCTCCTCCAGTTAGGGGTCAGGACACCCCTCCCCGACTCTGTGCAGAGAGCGCCCCAGGGCTGGGCTGGGGGTGCAGGCTTCTCTCTGGCTCCGTGCAATGACCCGGGAAGCATTAGACCTTGACCTTGACCTCCTCTCCCATCCCTCCCACTCCCTACCTCTCTGGGGGGCTCTGCTCACACACCCCATCCTCCGAGAGTTCCCTGACCACCCAGCTGACGCACACACCTGCACACACGTCACTCTTGGGGACGGGTCCCAGTTGAGCCCCAAGCCCGCTGCATCCTTGTCCCCTGGCCCCGTGCAGGCACCCGCGGACCCCAGTAACTGTCATCACGTGGACGAACGGGGGCCGGTGAAGGCAACGGCCCTGCAGGTCCGCGGCGCGGGGCGCTCACCTCCATGGACGCCACCTCGTAGCCGTCAGGGTTCATGGAGGGCAGGAGGTGCACGCGGGTGGTGTTGAGCAGGCGTTGGATGCGGGGGTTGCCCAGCAGGTACTCGGAGCACAGGTACTGCGCCAGGTAGACGAGCAGCTCCCGGCCCACCACCTCGTTGCCGTGCATGTTGCCGATGAGCTTCACCTCGGGCTCCACTGCGGACAGACACAGAGGGGGGGGGGGTCGTCTCAGGACCGGGAATCCCCAGAGCCCGGGCAAGGGGCTGGAGGGCAGGGCTGGGATTAACTCGTAATTGTTTGGGCTCAAATGTCTCTGGGGAAAATGGGATCTTATTAAGGTCATTGTTTTCTTGAGCTCTTATTTTTTTGTTTGGTCATAATTATTAGCATGCTAAATCAGGGAAATCAATTAATAATAATACAATACAATAATAACATACAGCATCAGGGGTCTTCACCCGTGCAACAATTTAAGGTTTACATGGTTCTTGGATGGGAGGGCAGCTGGTACTCAATGAATGAATGAATGAATGTGTGAATGAGTGAATTGTGGGAAGGAGCATGGGACTGGGGCCTGGCAGCCTTGGTGGCTGTGTGGCTTTGGGCAAGTTGCCCTGCCTCTCTGAGCCTCCCATTGCCCATGGCTAGGGGAGCAAAAGCCCCTGTCCAACACCCTCCACCTTCTAGGGGCAGGGGCCAGGGAAGGACTCGGCCAAGGGTCCATCAACCCCGAGGCCGGGACTCAGTTCGGGATGGCCCTGCAGGTTTGCATCGTCACCCTCTCTTGGCCACAGAGGAAACCAAGGCAGAGAAAGGCTGACTACCACCCACGGCCACCCAGCCAGGGAGGGCTGAGTCTCTGCTGGAATATTCTGGATTCTTGGGAGCCCTGTCCCCGGGGGCCCCGTGCTGTCTGCCCAGCCCCCTGCCTCGTCCTCTGCCTGGCCTTGAACACACGATTTTACCACTGTCTTCAGCACCCGCTCTGCCAGCCAGGGCGGCTCGTTCACAGCTAGTAAACTACAGCTGCAATGAAGTTTAATTCCACAATTTTCTGTGCAAGAAGGCAGTTCCAAAGGAACAAGAGAAAGGGGCTTTACCTCAGTGCCCTCTCCTATTTCAAAGCGGGACCGCTAATCCCAGCAGGGATTCGAATGGACGTGGGTGTTTGAAATCGGAAAGCAGCTTTATTCACAATAGCACCCTGATACCACACTCCCCAAGCATCTTGGAAACTCAGCCGCAAAGTTACCGGGGCTGAGCCTGGCACGTGCCCACCTGGGGCCAGGTGAGAGGAGGGTCCTGAGAACACGACTCCAGAGGGTGCGGTCAAGTCTCATTGCAAACGGACAACGGCCCAGCATTCCCGCAGTTCCTGTAAGTCCGCTGGCTTCGCTGCCTCCCTGGTCCCCAGGATGTGCCTCCTCCCTCGGGGCTCCCCAAGACTCCCCAGCAACGCAGCCAGCTCCCCGCAAGCGGGAACCCCTGCTCTGCCTTGTGCTGTCACGTGCCTCCTTCATTTTGTATTCTACTCAGTGCTCCTAGGAACTGCTTAGATGAGTGTACAGATTATCTTGTCTCCTCCAAACTTGCAAGCAAAATGCCTCTTTGGGGCAAATGCCCCATTTCTATGGGCAGGGGCCGGCATGCCCTGCGGACGAGGCCGTCTGCCCTGTGTTGGGAACAGACCCTGAGTCCCTACCCGCACCCTGGGGCTTTGACTGGGACCTGGTGGGTCTCGAGGCCCCAGGGGAGGGCACCTCTCCTGGGCCCCCCAACAGCCCGCAGCGGCTCACTCAGCTCGTGCTGGCCAGGGCGGCTGGAGAACTCGATGACCAGCAGCTCCTTGCCGTCGAAGCTGCGCCCGATGCTGTATGTCTTGGCGATGTGGGTGCAGCGGGCAGCCGTCCTCCTGAGCAGACGCAGCATCCGGTCGTGGGAGTGATGGGCAAAGCGGATGAAGGTCGGCGGCAGCCCCGAGGGCACGGCGTCCTCCGCCTCCCGGTCTCCTGGGGAGAGTCGGGGCGCCTGGGTCACACCTGCCCCCCACCCACCCTGCTAGGACTGCCTGAGGGCGGCCCGGCCCCCCCAGCACCCCGCGTCCCCCCCCCGCCCATCACACCATGTCCTGAGGGTCCCGTCCCCATGAGGGGCCCACCCCTGCACCCACCACTCTCTGGCCATCCCATTTACACTTTCAATTAAACTTTCTAACACTTATAACGACAGCGACAGCTAGTAAGATCACCCAGCAGGTGACCCTAAGGTTATCATAAATAGATCAGGAACATTTCAAATAGACAGGGCAGTAGATAAAGGATAAAACCTATCTACAGAATCTTCAAAACCAGTTTGGTGTGTTGTCTTCTGTCTTTTTTGTTTTTCTTGGCTAAGTCATTAGTACTTGACGGTAAGCAGGGTAGCAAGGCTGTTGCGTGCTCCGCTTGGTTCGCTTGACATCACGGTGGGAACAGTTTCAACACCATCGCGAATCAGTCACAAGAACATTTGGAAAGGCTCCTTCCAATCCGTACTCCGCCAGAGCAACGCCTTCCACTGTTTGCTGTTTAAGGCTGATTCAACGGTGAGCCGCCTGTCCCGGGGGGGGGGGGTGGCTGGGGCAGGAGGAAGGGGGGAGGGAAAGAAAGAGGAAATGAAGCGGGGAGGGGGGGGAAGCAAGGAAGGAAGAGAAGGGTTTTCCCAATACTTTCCTTAGGGGACATTTCCAGACCTCTGGGTCTCGGGCAGGGGCCTTGTTCCGCCCATGCTCCGCACACCTGCTGCTTCCCACCTTCTCTCTAGGGCATCTGAGCCTTGGGGTCGCCCCAACTACCTGGCCCCGGGGCTCCCAGCCCGGCTCCCAGCAAGCATCCTGGGAGCAGGAAGAGTTAACACTTCTCCCTGAGTTGTTGGCTGCATTTGTTGCACCTGTGGTTTCGTTTCAGCTCAAAATGGTCTTTGAGGGGAAGGAAAGTCGATGGAAACTGCAGTTTGGTGGTGGAGCTGCCCCCAAATAATCTCCCTGCCTCAAGCCGACTCTGCGGGCTTTCCCAGGGCAGGTGTGCTGGGCCCTGGGGAGGCCTGGGTGTCCTCCTCTCTGTCCCTGTCCTCGCTGGCCACCCCCACCTCCCATTTCCTGCCCCTGCACGGGGGAAAGCCCTCCGGGGGTGGGCAGCCCCTGCCGGTGCTGCCGTAAGGCACAGGAGCCGTGGAGCTGGGTCACTGCACCCGTTTGTATATATTATGTCCCCCAGAAAAAGCCGTGCTCTTGAGGCACTCTTGTGTGGGCAGACATACTAGTGTTCATTAGGCTGGAACATTTGGATTAGGTTGTTTCCATAGAGATGTGCCCCAGCCAACTGTAGGTGGTGACTCTGATTGGATAATTTCCATGGAGGCGTGGCCCCGCCCACTCAGCGTGGGCCTTGATTAGTTCACTAGAGCAGATGGAGCTCGCTGCCGCAACTTACAGAGACGTTTTGAAGATGGCTGTTGAAGGCAGAGTTTTGCTGACACTTTGGAGGTACTAGCCCAGAGTTTGTCCTGAGAAGCTGACGCTGACACTTTGGGGAAAGCCATTTTGAAACGCAACCTGGGAGCAAGCAGACGCCAGCCACGTGCCTTCCCAGCTAACAGAGGTTTCCGGACACCATTGGCCATTCTTCAGTGAAGGTAACTGACTGTTGATGCATTACCTTGGATACTTCATGGCCTTAAGACTGTAACTGTGTCACAAAATAAACCCCATTTATAGAAGCCAATCCATTTCTGGTGTTTTGCATTCCAGCAGCATTAGCAAACCAGAACAGTCACCCCCTTCTCAGAGGAGGGGCTGAAGCTCCAAGAAGCTCCAGGATTAGCCCTTAGCCCCATAAGGCCAATAAGCGGCAGAACCAGAACCCGGGGGTCACTGGAGCCCAGCCTGGACATTATCCCTGTTCATGCTCAAGTGTCCCCTCCATCCTCCGTGCCCCAGCTCAGAGCCAGGCACCCAGGAGGCACTCAACAGCTATTTGCTGGATGGACAAATCGACCCACCCATCAGCGAGGGAATGACCGGCTGAGGATGCTGTGGCCATTTGCCTTTCCCGAGCTTCTGCTCATCCATGAATGGGGGATAAGAATGCGCCCCGGATCCTGATGAGGGTGTGTGATGGTGCACGTGCAGCCCTGAGCATCACCAACCATCCGCGACTAGTAGCAAGTGTTGGGGACAGCACAGAACAGAATGTTTGCCTTGTCACAGAACATTCTACTGCGCGGGGCTGCTGAGGGTTACCTCGGGGCTCAGAAGACCCTCATTTGCGTCCCTGCTTTGGAGAGCAGCTGGGGGCATAGCAGACTTGTGTGGAGAGGCAGGGAAGGTGCATGGGGCCTGCCCCCATGCAGGGCTTGCAGCCCGTCCCCCCAAGCATTGCTGCCAAGTAGCCACCCAGCACCTGCTTGCACACCTCCAGAGATGTGGGGCTCACTCCCTGTCACCCAGGGTGGCCCATTCTGCCTCCACCAGTGTGTCTGCACAAGAAACCAGTGTCTGTCCCTCTGCAGCCCCTCTGCCTGCTTCCTTGTGCACATGGGCCCCCAAGTCCCCCTGAGGTGTCGGCTCCTGGCCAACACCCCGGGTGGGATTCTGTAGGCCCGACCATAGGCAGGTGCAAAGTCTCTGCAGGCCTCATGGGGGGAGCCACCCTCCTGCATGCCACCTCCCAGGCTCGGGACATGGCCGACATGGTGGTCTCCAGAGGGAGCCGGTCGAGACCTCAGGCCCTGGCCCCTACGCTCATGCCTGTCCCTGCCTTTCTAGCTCAGATGCCTCCTACTGGGGGTCTCAGCTGAGGCCCTTTCCCCCTCTAACTTAGTGCCTTTCCACTCCTGGCCCAAACCCTCTCCCCCCCCCCCGGTCCCCAGGGCTCCTTGGAGTGAGCTGGTCCCCGTTCTGTCCTGATCACCTGACTGACCCTCGCCCAGTGCCGTCTGGGGGGAAGAGTGGAGCACTCAGAGCTGGTGCCTCCTCTGCCTCTTTCTGTACAGGGATTATACTTTCACGGTGGCCATCTCAGCACCCGACTGCCCAACGCCACTGAGTCCTCAGACCCCCTGCCGGCAGCCCCAGGCCCCCCGCCTGCCCTCCTTACCATGCAGCTTCTCCAGGGGGTTGTAGCAGCCTTCCTCCTTACTCGCAAAGTAGCGCCTGCAGTCGAGGAAGTAGGGCCAGGCCATGTCGATGGCATCGAAGGCGGGCCAGCAGGCCTCCCGCAGCCCCTGGCAGACGTGCTGGCAGGGCCGGAGCACCCGGCCGCCCTCGCAGCGGGGGGCCAGCACGGCACAGCCCAGCAGCCGCAGGTCGGGGCTGCACTGGCCCTTCAGGAGCTGGTGTAGGATGCCCAGCAGTACGTACTCGGAGCTGGACTCCACCGCCTCTCGGGAGCGGAGATCCAGCGGGGTGGGGAAGACGGTGTGGCTGTAGGAGGCGTCGCTGCAGGTGCTGAGATGCAGGGCCACGCACTCGGCTGCGGAAGGCGGGGGCAGCGGTCACTCCCTCTCACAAGGACCACGGGCTCCTGGTCAGACACCTGCTAAGGGTCTGCTCTGCCCACGCGGAGCCCGCCCAGGCCAGGAGGGAGGGACAAGGGCTGCTTTCGGGGAAGCCAGAGCCCGTGGGAGACCCCAAGAGTGCTCCAGTGGGGCTGGGTGCAATCCCTCGTGGCAGGGGAGCTGGGGCAGGTGGCTCAGCTTCCACAGCTGCAGAATGGGGACCGGAAAGCCGGCCTTGCTGAGGGTTTGCCCACCTTGGGGCATGGGAAAGAAGCCAGCCCTGGGCTTCCTCTCTGACATACTAAGAAGTTTGTCTGGAATGGGTGGAACCCTCCAGAAGACACAGCCACGAAGCAAACCAGTCCCCGCAGATGTGTGGGGGTCAGGCCACCTCATGTCTCTGGGGAAAGCAGCTGACCCCTAACTGGTTAGCTTAAGCTGGGAGCCTAGATGAGGAGCCAGGTGAGAGCTGGGGCTTGGCCAGCCCTGCGTCTGCTCTGCCTTGGCCAGGAAGTTTTAAGCACAGCCAGCAGGAAGCAGGGTCTTCAATGCCGTGAGAGATTTTCATGCTATTTTGCCAACCCAGGATGGACATGTAGCCCAGGGACCACCCCAGCTCCAGAGGCTGTCAGCCAGCCGCCGGCCAGCCCTCTGGGGTGGAGCTGTGTCCCTGCAGCGCGGCTGTCCCCATCCTCTCTCATGCCGCCGTCTCCCTTTGTCCTCATGTGACACACGCTGTAAGGTTCTGTGTGCAGCACTTTGAGATGACCCAGCACCTCCAGGGACAACCCGGGGGACGGGGGCAGGGAGCTGGGGGCGGAGGCCAGAGGGGACAGGGTACATCTGCAGGGCCTGGGAGGGCATAGGCAGGTTTAGAGCACGCGGCTCCGCAGGAAGAGGGGTCCCCGCTCTACTGTAACGTCTGATTTCTCTCTAGCGCATCAAGGAGGGGTTCAGATTTGATTATGGGCCACACTGTCAATTACCCCCTCCAGAAACCGTGGGAGCTGCTCTCTAAAAGGCTCTGACAGTGGGGAGGATCCGTGTCACTCCTAAAAAGCAAAAGCGAGGCAAGTCCAGGTACTGTACCGCTGTCCACAGCTCGGGGCCTGCGACATCCACCTGGAGGAGAGAGGGCAGCTCCGTCAGGGCCTGGCGCCTTCCCCATCCCTCACCCACAGCCCTCATGCTCCAGGGCTGAGCACCTCTTCCAAGGCTCGCTGGGCGCTGGCCTCCACCAGGCCCTCTGCCTGGTCGTCTCCACAACAACCTTTTCAGGGAGATGCTACTGTCACCCCCCTTTGCAGATGAGAAGACTGAGTCCCAGGGAGGTGGCCTGGCTTTCCTAGCAAAATGCAGCCTGTTGGTCAGCCAGGGTGACCCGTGGAGTGCCCCTGTTTATCAGCCCGTCACCATGGCCGGTTTCGAGTTCCAACCCTCCCACAGCCGGCCCTTCCTAACCGCTGACGCTTCTGCCACAGCCGCCGTGAGCTGCACCAGGGCTCTCCGCGTTTTTAAAGTTTCCCTCCAGGACTGGCTCCCTGCCTTTGAGAACGTTCCCCAGGGCTGGGGTGCACCACTGTTTCTTGGGTCAGGGACCCTCTCCCCAGAAAAAAGAATCAACCACACAACTATTCTTGCAATTGTGGTGTTTCTAGCCCCCACCCCAACATACGCAACCCCCCGCCAAAGCGCAGACATGTGGACTTGGGAAGGCACATACTTTAGTCAGTGCCACCTGCTGGGATCCCCCTGGGAGTGGGTCCCCTGGGCTCCATGACACCAAGAGGGAAGCAGTGACTCCGAGTGGGAAGCTGATGTCAGGCCTAGATCCCAGCTGACCCTGGGCGGGGGGCAGGCTGGGCGGTGGGGTCGTGAGGCCATGGGGTGGGGGATGACCGGGCAGGTGTGGAGGTGCCACAGGGTTGGGGTGGGATGAGTCAGGCAGGCCTGCGTCCCAACCCTGGAAGCTCAGCTCTGATCCAGCCTGAGCTGCGAGCCTAGAAGGGCACGAGCTGCTTTCAGGAAGTCACCTTCAGATTTGCAGGGGTAGGTCAGGAAAATGTGACTGGACACAGTAACAATTCCCCAAGTGGGGAAAGGACATGGGAGACAGAATCTGTGGCCTTGCTGTTGACCAGCCAGTCGCCCTCTTTCAGGAACCTCCTTGTGCCTCAGTTTCCCCATTGTGGGCTGATGAACCATAGTCCCTGATCCCTCTGCCGACAAAGCTTTGTGTGGGATGGAAAGGTGTAAAGACCAGCTCCCCCTCAGGGGATCATATGACAACTCTGGCTTCCACCATTGCAACTGGTGACAAAAAGACAAGCACACACGCGCGTGCACGCACACACACACTTGCACAGCGTGGAGCTGGGCGTGGGGCAGTGGGCTTCCCTTGGGCTGGCGCCACTCCTCATGCAAACGGCTTGGCAGGAGAGCTTTGCCCTGCAGGCAGCATGGTTCAAACCCGCCCTGCCCGTCACTGCAGGGAGACCCTAGACAAGTCACTCCTGTGCCTCGGTTTCCCTGATTTGCATGGAGTTCACTATATTCGCTTTGTGGGGACATTCTGATGGTTCTGGGAGATGATCCAGGATTAGCTCCCAGTGCAGGGCTGGCACAAGGTAGACACTCTGTCTCCAGAAACAACAGCTCCTGCAAGTACTGTTCCTGCTTTATAGCAGCCAGGAGACCAGGAGGGAAAGAACGCCAGGCCATCCTCGCTGGCAGGAGAACCCTTTTCCTAAGGCATCTGGGTGCTGGGCCGCCTACCCTGAGCCGACGGAGAGCTGCAGTGAGTCCAGCCCCGGGCCCTTGGACACCTGCCATGCAAGCAGGGAGGAGCACAGGCTGGAGTGAGGGCTCAGACCCCACCCCGATGCCACCCAGTGGGCACGACCACCCCACTCTGCTTGGCAGGCAGCCCGGGAGTCCCTGATTACACTCGCTGGCAGCCTCATGTGACTCGCCAGTCTTTATGGTCTTAAATGTCCTAGACTTGTGCTCCCACCCACTCTCCGTGGAATGAGGCAGGCATGATAGGTTGAACCCAAACTTCAGGGAAAAAGAAGAGCGAAGCAAACAGACGGAGGACCTGCCAGAATACCACACCATTGTCCACCTGTCTGTGCAGCTAAAGACAATGGGCCGATGTTGGTGAGAACAGACCAAGGACCCCACAAAGTGAGCTCAGGGCCCGAGGCCTTGTCAGGTGGACAATGTCAATGTCACCCAAACACACTCACCCCGGAGTCCCTGGAGCGCGGACACATCACCCGCTGTGTGCCAGCTCAGAGCAGAGCATGGGGGGGTCTGCAGATCTGTTCAGACCCCCAGCAGAGGTGGAGGGAGCAGAGGTCCTGACCCCGGACCCCTACCTGTCCCAGGGAGATGTGCGGGGAAGAAACGAGGCGCAACCCTCAGGCCCCACATATGCTTCCTCACCAGCCACCCGTCAGCGGCACAGTGATGGGCCCCTCACAGAGGGACCTGACAAGCCGACCCCTGCTGGTCTCCCATGGCCCCGAGTCTCCCTATTTCATGGAAGTTCCGGGAAGTAGGGACTGCTCTGTGCCTCAGTTTCCCCTTGGTGACCTACCTCATAGGGCTGAGGATTCAATGGGGCAATGCCAAGAATGGTGCCTGGTGCCCAGTAAACACTTGGCTCCTAGTCGCTAGGGAGCAAGAGGGGACTCAGGCTGTTCCAGCCATGATGGAGTCAGCAGGCATGGGGGGTGCAGAGAGGTTATGCAACCCGCCCGAGACCCCTCAGCCAGCCCCGTGACGGGGCGGGGCCATGGCCGGCTTGGTCTCTCTGGGCCTGATTTCCATCCATAAAGTAAGCGATGCACCAGCATGCCCGACATCCTCCCTTTGTCCACCTCAGTGGCATAGGCCCCATGGCCACAGAATGCCAGAGCCCGAGATACTGGGGGGCCTAATTTATTCACCGCACAGCCCAGCCCCCTCCCCCAGACCCAAAGAGATGCCCTGGAGACTCAACCCCTGCAGCCTTCAAAACACAGAAAGGCCTCTCAAAAGGTGTCAAGCCACATTGTCCCGTGAGCCAGACACAAGCCATGGTGGCTACCAAGCCCTTGGCATGTGGCCAGTCCAATCGGAGATGGGCTGAGTCAAATACACACCGATTTCAAAGACTGTGCAAAAAAGAAATGTTCCCACAATAATTTTTATATTGATTACAGGTTGAAATGACATCACAGCCACAGTGAGTTAACTAAAATGTATCGTTAAAACTGATTCCACCTGTTTCTTCTTGCTTTTTTAATGTGGCTACTGGGAAATGTTAAATTACACGTTGGCGTTGGGGCCTGACAGCCGCTTTGTAAAGCGCGCTCACGACGGTGGTTCCCGCGACCACCAGGGGTCGCTGTGTCAGCCTTTCCTCTCCTGAAGGGTCCAGCTCCCCCCCTGCGAAGCCCACAATGGATGGTCCCTGCCGGCCAGGACCTGGGGAGGGGCTTTATCCCCCCTCTGAGGGATGAGAAACCTGAACAAGTTCAGCAGAGGAGCCAGGATTTGAACCCAGGAGAATCAAAGTCGCCTCAGGCCCCAGGCTGCCCAGGACGACCCAGAGCCCTTGGCAAGACCGGGGACGGGACAGGAACAGGAGACGGGTCACGTGCTCCGAGCCCTAGTGATGGGCACGGCAAGGACACCACAGTCCTCGTATGGGGGAGCCTGGATGCAAACCGCCCAGCCCTGGCCACTTCTCTCGGAGAAGGCCCTGGACTCCCACGGACCTCAGTGCCGGCTGGAAGGACAGGAGACCGGCTGGACGAAGGGTTCAGTGTGTAACAGTCCCCTGTGCCCACTCCGGATGGATGCGGCCTGCCTTTCCCTGCGAGGTGCTCCCAGCCAGGTCAGAGGGGTCTGGTCAGAAGGAGGAGGCCCACACCGTGCAAGTCCAGAGGGGGGAGGCTGCACTTCTCCCCGGAGGGGGCTGGTCAGGAAAAGCTTTCCAGAAGGAGGGGCCAAGGCCCCTGAGGAGCCTAAGGTTCTGGACAGTTCAGGGGTCCAGGAGTCCAAGGGAGGCTCCAACTGTGACAATGTGAGCTCCATCCGCATGCCCTGTACTTAGTTCATAGGCACACCCTGTATGCACCTGCACACACCTGTACACACCTGCACGCACCTGCACGCACCACACCCCTCCCTCCCCACGCACACACATACTCTGCGAGCCCAGAGGCAGAGGGGGAAAGCCAAGCTGGGAGAGAAGAAAAGGAACAGACTGGCATCAGCACAGTGGAGGGGGCTTCCTGCTCCCACCATATCCACCCGGCAGGTCCCAGAAGGTTCTCAGGTATCCACAGACTAACCCGACACCGCCAACCCCACCCAAGGTGACCCCTGCCCTCCAGAAGCACAGATGTCTGCTGGTGATCAGCACCCAGAGCGCGGTGGACTGGCTGCTCCCCTCGCATCTTTAAAGAACCAGGGAAACTGAGGCCCAATCCAGGAGGGGTGGGACTTGCCGCCGGCCACACAGGCAGGCACGTGACCAGGACAGGGGCCCAGGACCCCGGCCCCTCCTGCACTGTCACCTCCTCCATGTCCTGGGCCATGAGCCAGGCCCTCCCACGTGCAGACCCCCCCCCCCCAGAGAGCCCCTGGGCTCCCTGCCTGTCCCCAGCCCTCCAGGAGCTCCCACCCCTCCTGGGGGGATGTGGCGTCCCTGTCCCGGGCCCTCTGGACACGTCCGGAGACACTGCTGTCCACATCACCGAGTTAGGGGAGGGGCCAAGAGTCCTCAGATGCCCTGTTCCTGGAAGGCCAGGAACCTTCCTGGCACCTGCTCGCTGGGACCCGCCTGCAGGGGCGCCCCGCTCCCCGTGTCCTGACCGTGAAGGACCCCTCTCGCGCCCACCTCCCACCCCCTGCCCTGCCCGGGCGGCTGTCCCTCTGTGCCCGCTGCACTGGGCGCGGGGTCCCGGCCCCGAGGGGCTTAGGGGTCCGGGTGCCACCCATCCCGGCAGATGGTCCGGGACCCCGCGCGCACTCCGCAGGGCCCTCGCCCGGGCCGCAGGCGCGGGGCCGACGGGGCGAGCCCGGGGCGGGTGGGCGCGCTCCGGCCTTACCGGCGGGGTCCCGCGCGGGCTCGCACCCGGGCCGGGCGGCGGCCAGGACGGCGAGCAGCGGCAGCAGCGGCCCCGGCGGCGGCATGGTGGGCGCCGAGCGCGAGGGCCCAGTGATGTGGCACTCGGGCTGCGGGGCTGCGCTCACTCGGCTCCCGCCCTGGCGCAGGGGGGGCGCCGCCAGGAGCCGGAGTCGGGTTACAGGGCAGGCCCGGGGGAGGGAGGCAGATAAACTGGGGCCTCGGGCGGGCGCCCCGCCCCCCAGGACCTGCCCCTCCGAGGGGGACCCGCCCCCCTTGGGTGTCAGCTTCCCCGCCCCCCACCTGAGGGCACCGGGGGCGCTGCTCTCCAAGATCCCTGCAGATCCTGCCTAAAAGCCCCGATTCCAGGGACAGGGGCCCCTGGGGGCCCAGGACAAAGGCTGCCAATCGCACCCTTGGGGGCGTCAGTGAGATGAGGGAGCGAGGGCGCCCACCCCTTCCCCAGCCGATGCTGGTCCAGGATGGGGGAATGTTTGAGCAGCTCTCACGTGGCCTCCTGGAGCCTCCAGGTCTTGACCTGCCCCTTGGGGAAAGGTCCCCCCACCCCACCCCACCCCCGGCTTGGCCCAGCAGCGGGCTGCAGAGGCCCCCAGGGGTCCTCAGGAAAGTGGCCACAGATGATTGAACGAGTCCCTGGTCCAGTGGCCTGAACACTTACAGGGGGCGGGTCTCCCCTCCCTCCCCACTTCCCCTCCCTGGAAGAGGGAGCAAAGGTGGGGGGAGCATGGAGAGCCCAGTGCTGACCTGGAGGTGGAGGCTCACCTCTCCAGGCAGGAGGCCCCCAGGGAGGGAGAAGGTGAGGGAGGGAAGCGAGGGAGGGGCGGGCTGGAGCCCAGAGTCCCCCCGCCCCCACCAGGGGCAGACTAGTTTGGGCTCAGCCAATGCCACCGAAGCTGCCCCTCCCTCCCTGGAGCTGGGTGGGCTCAGGTCTGCCATCCAGGTGGGCACACACCTTCCAGGTGGCCAGCTCTCGTGCCCCACAGCTGTGGACAGCCTCTGCTCACCTGTGGGACAGTGCCGGCTGGACACCTGGGGCCATGGCCCGGCCGCGTGGCCTGGGCCAGACCACTCCCTGCTGGGACCTCGGTTCTCCCAATCCCTGAGACATTGTCCTTGGCCACTGCTGGGAGGCACAAAGCTCTGTGGTCACTTCTGACCAACTGGCTGGGCAGTGTGGAGGCTGAGACCCAGAGGTGCGGGCACGGACCCCAGAGCAGATGCCACAAGCCGAAAGACTGGACAAGCTGCTTAGCCCAGGGCAGGGGGTGTGCTTACTGTGTAGAAGTTTATGAGAGGGGCTTGGATGTGCCCCCCAACCTGAGTGGCACATTTCGAAATGCTGCCTGGCCTGTGGCCCTGTCCTTCCAGAAACATCCATACCTTCCCCAGCCAGTCTCCCAGGGGCTCCCCTGCCCAGTTCAGGACGTGTTCCTCTGACTTCCCCGCCTGAGGCTTCTTGACCTTGACCTTGATGGGGGTGGGGGATGTTCAGACCACCCTCTCCCAGGGGACCAGCGTGAGGTGTGCATAAGGGCGGTTTCCCCTCCTCCCTCAGTCCCTGCCAGCCCTGCCGTGGGCACCCCTCACCGAGGCATTGGGTGTTTTTCTGAGTAATGACATGTTTTAAAACCAAAGCCCTTTTAGATTGGTGGAATGGGTAAGTGTTAGCTTGTGTTACTTTTTAAGGCCCCGTGAGGAGGATTTGGTAAATCTCGCTCCCCCACACTAAGTAGGAAGGAAGCACCTGTACCCAGGGCCCCCCACAGCCTGCTTCCTCCCTCCTTCCCCCGTGCTAGCAAACCCGGCATTGACAGGCCATGGGGTGGGGGCAGGGAGCAGCCAGGCCTATGCCATCAAAAGCAGTGGGGGCACTGGGCAGCCAGGCCACCATCAGGTGGCTGGCTGCCATCGGGGACCTGAGTCCACGAGACCTTGGATGTCTGGGGCCGGGCCGCAGCAGAGAAGCTCCCCGGGGAGAGGCTCGTGGTGCTCCCGAACCGACACACCTGCTGTCTTCCAGAAGGCCAGGCTGGGAATCCCCTCTCAGCACATCACCATCCAGGGACCCCGAGCCCCTGACCTGAGCTCAGTGGCCTTGGAGCACCCACGGTGACGCAGTGTCGATGCCCATCTTGGCGTCAGGGGGCAGGAAAGTTTGCCAGCGAGCGGGCACTCCACGGAGGGCTGCGACCCTCTGCCCAGCCCACAGGAGTCCCCGGGCCCTCCTCCTGGGATGCTGGCCCAAGGGAGCCCTCCCCCAGGACCCCGCCCCGCCCCACCTCCCTGCACTTGAGCTGTCTTCAATCCATCCGTCAAGTGATCCCAGCCACACTGGCACTTCACCCTGCGCTGGGTCCTGGGGAGACAGGCCCCTCACCCTCAGCTTGCCCTGGAGGAGCTCCCCCAGCTGCCTCCCACCCTCACCACCCACGGCAGGGGCAGCCAGGAAGCCAGTGCTGCCCCTCTCCAGGATCCTGCTGGTGGGGTCTCGGGCCCTGTGGGGAGTCTGAAGGGGGCTAATGGCTCTCCCCAGAGGAGCACGTGCTGTGGCCCTCAGGGTCCAGGCCCCCTCCCGTGCTGACAGCCCCCTTCCCGCTGGGCTGGTGGGTGGGGACCCGGGGCACAGGGAGGTAGGTGGAGGGGGTTTCACGGGAGGGCTATTTGTTGGGGCACTGCGGGACCCAGCCCAGGACTGACTCGCACTCCTCAGGCTTCCTCTCATCTTGACCAGTGGGTAGCCAGGTCCCAGCACACAGTAGATGCTCAATAAACACTTCCTGTGTGAGTGAGCAGGTGCATGCACGCGTCCTGGGTGCTTACTAATGGCAGGGGCTGGGTGCAAGTTGTGCCAGTGTCACTCTGGCCAGAACTGGGACAGGCGCCCTGTGGCCAGGCCAGGGTCCAAGGGGGGGGGACCGGGGGGAGGGGGCCAAGAGGAGGGGGCCCGGGGGGCTGAGGGGAGGGGGCTGGGGGGGGGGGGAGGGGCCGTTGCCTGTGTGGGCTGGAAGGGGCTTTGCTAAGCAGAGAAGGAGGAGGAAGCCCTTGGGGGAAGGCCGGGCTGGGAAGGCTGGCAGCCCAGCAGGTAGCGGCTCCTGAGCAGGGACATCAGCACTTCAGCCACATGAGGGGGAAGGGACTTTGGGGAAGGGGGCCGAGAACAGAGAGGGCCCGGAATGCCAGGCTCAGAGCCACTGAAGGGCTTTCTGCGGAACACAGGCCTGCTCTTTGCTGCATTTCCAGAAGCCCCCTCAACAGGGGCTGGAGGGTGCCCTACCAGGCCAGGGGGCAGGGACTTAAGGGTGCTCAGCCTCCCAAAGCCTCAGGAAGTAGCGTCTGTGTCGCCAATGTGCCCTGGCTCCCGGCCTCTGGGCCTCCAGGCCTCCTTGTCTCCAGCCTCCTAGCCTCCTCTCTCACTACCCTCTCATCTGCGGGTGGGAGATCAGATGGTGAGATGTGGGGTGACAAGAGGGTGCCCCAGCTCATAACCCCCCTGGGCCGTCACTGCTTTGGGGTCTGGGTCTGCCGGCCTGCCTGAAAGGGCTGGGGACTCGGGGAAACCAGCTCATGGTCTGAAAGGTCAAGGAAATGAGCTGACCCAGCAAACTCTCCCTCCAGTTTCCCCAGGGGCCTCGCTCTGCAGCTGCCGTGCCCTCCTCATGGCCCCCGAGCAAATGAGCAGTATGTCCTGGGAGCCCCTGGGCGCCCACCCCAGCAAGCCCCTCTGCTTCTGGGTGGGCCCCGGGAAAGGCAACTGGAGTGGGCAGCACTGTGTCGGATCAGCTGCAGAGCAGCTGGCTGCTGTCCTCCCCACACCAGGCTGCTGTCCTCCCCGCCCCAGGCATCAGGACCCACCTGTCCGCCTCACCTGGCCAGGCCAGGGGGCCGCGGGCAAGCCCAAGAGGTCAGGGTGCTCTGCCTGCCGGGTAATTAACAGTCAGCGTCAGGCTTGCGCAAAGCCTGCCTTTTCCCCCTTTCCAGAGAATTGAGTAACCCCTTGAATAAAATGTTTATTGGCTCCTGAAGCTCTCAGGACATGACAGGATTTCGCAACACTTTGAAGCGCACATGGAAAGGATTTTCAAATTAAGAAAAGACCACAAGCATAAAGCAAAAGACAGTGCAGTGAGCATGTGAACCAAATCAGCTGACAGAGGCGCAGAATGTTCTAGAACACCCGGCTTGGCTGCAACTTCATCTAAAGCAAATGCAGGTGGTAACTGGCACTCCACTGGGGGATGGTGTCCGGGTGGTCTTCTAGAAAACTCCATGCAGGTTTTGGGGGAAGGCAACACGGGAAACAAATAGTGCCATCTCTAATAAGCAACTTTGCCTCATTTTAACTGCTGCACTTTCCAACAGGACGGGGTATGCCTGTGTTTTTTGAATGGATTCAAGGTGGCAACGGCGGATTTTAACTTGGCAAGGGTGTGTTAGCATGGCATCACGAGGCCCAGCTGGCCTCAGGCCTCTGCTGTCCTGGCGAAGCTCACGGGGAGGAGGAGAGGATTCAACTTGCAAGTTCAGGGTCTGAGCTCTGCAACCGTGAGCCACACAGACCAAGCCTCCTCCCCAGGGGACTGCCCTGCTTTGCCGGCCACTGGGGAGCCCCAGGTGTGAGTGGCTTGTGACGCAGAGGGGCCGAGCCCCTCACCCAGTCTCTCAGCCCAGAGCCGCGGGTTTTGATTGAGCCGGCCAGGTGGCGGCGGTAGGCTGTTTTGCTTTAAACTTTTTAAACTGCTTCCTGACCACAGGCCTATGGTTATAATTATTCCCGAAATGATTTATTTTACTTGAATTGTGCTTTGTAATTTAAAAACACTTTCAAATATATAATGTTGGGAGGAGGGATTGGAGAGTCAGCCAGAAGCAGCCGCAAGCAATATCCAGGCATTTGAGAAAGAATTTGTCCGACTGGCTATCGCTGCATAGGACGGATAGTGGCGTTTGATTGGCCACAGAGTGGGGTGAACATTCGGTGTCTTCGAAGATGGAGCCTGGGAAGGAAAGAGCCTCCGAGATCCACCTCCCGCTGCCCCTGGCCCTCGGGGTGCGGGGCCAGTGTGGGGGGCCCTCAGCCTAGACAGCACTGGTCCTGCACAGTAAAGAAAACAAGTAATGGCAGGAAATAAAGGGGGGTGTCCATTCATTCATTCACTCGCTCACACACTCATTCATTCATTCAGCACACCAAAACTTTCTCAGACAGGGAGCTATGATAGAAGGGCATACAGTTCCTGGACATGGCTCCCTGGGTCCATTAGTGACAATGACAGTGAACCCATCACCCCAGGAACAGCCCACAACCCTGGGAACTGCCCCCCCCCCCCACACAGCAACTCGACTGAAGATGACGCTCAATGCCACCCCAGGGAGTTCTCTCACTCCTTGGCAGTGGGCAGCAAGGGCTCCAGGGATCCTGGGCACTGGTCAGGGGGCCCGGCGGTAGGCTTTGCAGCAGCACCCCCAGGAAAGGCTCTGGGCGCAGAAACGTGCGTCACATCCTTCCCCACCCAGGATTCTGCTTCCTCCTGGTAAACCAAAAGCTGCAGAGAGGATACAGGCACCTCCATGTGCAAACCAAGGTACATCATAATAAACGGCAGTGGCGTGGAGGCGGCCTTAATGCGGACTTCTCAGCAAGGCCGAAAGGGTTCAGTTACCTTGTCTGTGAACACAGCTGCCCATACAGGGGACCTGCTGTCTGCCAGGCACCTGTGCATCTACTTTCCCACCTACCACCTTGAAACATCGCAGCCGTCCCAGGAGGAGGGCGAGGAAACAGGCTAGAGAGGAAGGCCACTGGCCTGGGGCTGCCCAGCAGCCACGTGGCTGGGCCCGGAGCTGCCCCCTGCCGTCTGTCCACGCCTACAGCTCCCCACTCCTCCCTCTTCCCTGCTGAAGCCAGGCTGCCACTTTGGGGTCCCAGTGGCATTTCCACTGCATGGCCAGTGCCCCATCCATGGCACTGTTCAAGATGGGGGTGGGGGGTGGCAGGGGGACCCGCTGGGTCCCCAGGTCCTCCGCTGCAGGCAGAAGTCAGGCTCCACGTCCAGAGAGCACTGGGGGCAGACGCTGGGGACAGGTCAGTCGCTACCTCCCTGTCGGTCAGGCACTTGCTCAGGGCGCCACAGTGAGCGTCAGGGCTGATGCGGAAAGTCGAGCCAAAAATTCACCAACATGTACCTGTGCTGTAGAGGTCTGGAAGGTTTCAGACCCCCGAACTTGCACACGGGCCGCAGCCCTGACACTAGCTGAGTGGCTCTATGCAAGCTCCAGGGC
Organism: Bradypus variegatus; assembly: GCA_004027775.1. NCBI lineage: Eukaryota > Metazoa > Chordata > Mammalia > Pilosa > Bradypodidae > Bradypus > Bradypus variegatus. The sequence goes on along the minus strand of PVKY010000349.1, from coordinate 6,335 downwards.
CTCAGGGTCCTCTTCTCTAAAGTGGGGTACAGCACGGACCCCTTGGGATCGTGGTCAGATCAAGTGAGGGAACTGCCGGACACATAGTGTGCACCCAGCTACAGCAGCCGTCATCGTGGCCACTGGTACGAAGGCTCTGCCCACCATCCCCTCATCAGGCTGCTCTCAACTACCCGGGTTGGGCAACTGCCAGTGGGACAGATTTTCTCAGCAAGCTCCTGAGGCACTGCTGTTACTTCCATCCTATAAATGAAGATACACAGCTCAGAGAAGGCAAGCAGTGCCTCCATGATCACACAGCAAGTAAATATCAGATGGGGAATGGGCTGTACCGAGGACCATTCCCCATCTGAATGGGTGGGGGGGATTGTCTTCTGGGCTCAGGCAGCCTCTTGCTCAGGGCCTTTGATTCCATCCCTCCTGCTGTCTGCTGGGGTGGGCACAGTGGGGTGGGGACAGGGCCTGAGAGAAGAAATAGCCAGAATGCTTAGCTTTGCAGCCTGGTCTGCACCCAACTGACCTGTGACTCAGGCAGCTTGTGTTATTTCTCTTCTCTTTGGCTCACATCCCTGAGACCCTTATGAAAAACCCCCAGGATAAAATATGGAAGATAAAATATGGAAGATAAAATGTAGCCATAAAATGGGGTGTGGATTTGCATGCACAAGTCCTTTCCTGACTATGATTTCATCGGAACCTCACCACCATCCTGGGGTAGGCAGAGCTGTGGCCGTGTCCCCCAGGACCTGAGTCCCAGCCCCCACTCTTGGCCTGCAGCTGCCCCTTCTCTGGCCCCAGGGCCCCTCTGGCTCCCTGTCCTCCGGCTCAGCTCACTGCAGCGTATATTGTGGCCCATTGACCTCTCTGTCTCCTCTGGGAGGACAGGGGCCCAGTCACAGCTGCTCCTGTACCCCAAAACCTCCGGGGCTTGTGGGTGCTAGGTGGGTGGTCTCCAAATGGATGGATGACCAGACCCCACTTTGTAAATCGCAGTGGAGAGAGGTGTCCTTCTGAGTGAGGTGGGACATCCTGGGATCGTGAGGCTGGTGGGGAAGCCATGCCCTCCTGTGTCCCCTTGGCCAGGGGGGAGCTGAGAGCTGGGAGCTAGGAGGGCTGGCATGGGCAGACGTACACCTAGAGCACAGGTGCATGTTGGTGAATTTTTGGCTCGACTTTCCGCATCAGCCCTTCTGGCCTCCTTGCACACACGTGTGCACTCATGCAGAGCACACAGGCTAACACCCGCAGGCACTCTCTGGTCAATGCACATGAAATGAAAATTAAAATATGACCTATGAATCAACATAATATTGTGGTGGGTAAGCCAGGCTCGTTCATTATTCATTTGCAAATTAAAAAAATAAATGGTGGAGCTAAGTCCACGGGCTGATGCTCTCAAAAGTCCAATACCCACCTCTACATGCTCAGACACACACACACGTGTACGAAAATGTGACACACATGCCCCACATGTACATACAGTGCACGTGTGCACACACACGCATATAGACTCATACATGCACACACATGTACGCATGCACAGACGCACACAGTCATGCCATGGAGATAAATAGCAGGTCCATGGGAGCAGCACGTCGCCGTTCCCTCTGTCCACAGGGGCCCCTGCACAGTTTCCTGAGAACCTGAGGCCTCCTCCAGGTCCCAGGTGAGGAAGGACAGGGCCTGTGGCCCGTGGGAATCTCAGCTTGGTGTCCCAGAGCCAGACAGCATCAGCGGTAAGAGCAGTGTGACTCCGTCCTGAACGCCAACCCCGAAGGGCATTCGGAGGGGATGTGCCAGGGGAGGAGAGAGCTCTGCTCCATGCAGCGCAGACACTCCAGGAGCCTCCTGGCCTAATGGGAAACACCACGTTCCCTGCTGACCACGGCCAGGAAACCTGAACACAACCGAGCAGACCGACAGCCTTCCTGGACGGATGCACTGAGTTTGAGCAGAGGACACCGAGCCCTCCGAGCCTGCAGTGGGGAGCGGTAGCCCACCTTCACTGGCGCGTGTGGGGCTGGGGGCCTGGTGCTGCTGAGAAGGGGGAGAGCACTGGAGCAGGAGTCCAGATCCAATTGGGAACCGTCCCATCATCCACTAGAACGGAGGCCTTGGGGAAGTCACATGGCATAGCTGGTCCCCAGCACCTCCCTCTACCAAAGGGGGCACATGCCCTTCCCTGCCCCCTTCCAGGTTGCTGGGGGGTAGGGGGCTGCTTCAGGGTGCTCGCCAGCCGGCAGGCCCCTCTCCAGATCCACTCAGCTCTTCATCTTCGGCACAGCAGCGCCTCAGAGCAAAGCAGGGTGGCGGGCTGCCTGACCTGACCTCCTCTCCGCCCGCCTCAGACCCTGCAGGCAACGCTGCCACTGTCCCATCCTACATGTGAGAAAACAGTGTGCCCCCCAGAGAAGGTCGGAGCCAGGCGGCAAGCCAGGGCACATGCTCTGAGCCTGGGGTCACACCTGTGGCACCGGGAGCAGCCCTGGGGAGAACCTTGCAAAGCCAAGGAGATGCCGCACCCCAGGCTCAGGGCTGCCCCCTGGGAGAGGAGGCCTGGCTGGGTTGGCCCAGGCCCATGAGGCTGAGAAGCCTCAGCCACCCTGAGGGGCTGCTGCATCAGGGTGTTGTGCTGGGGGCCCAAGACAGGGGGTGTGGAGACCATCCCGAGCATGGGCCCCTGCAGGGAGCCCACCCAGGGACCCCACAGGCACCAGCACTGAGACGACAGTGCACAGGGCTCCCTCAGACAGTGGCCTCCCCAGTTGCCCACGTGCTTCTCCAGGCCTGGCCTGCCGTGCGCTCGGGCCAGGGTTTCCAGGGAAAGGGGCTGGAGGAGCAAAGGGCCCCGGCCCAGCCCACCCCCCAGAACCCCCAAATCCAGGCCAGCAGATCTGATTCTGGGGCCCAGCCCCACCTACCTAAAGGACATTCCCTGGTTTAGAGGACAGGCCATGGCCCTGGTGACCTCCATCCCAGGGTCTTTGAGAGGAGCTGGGGTGAGCAGTGCACCCAGCCAGGTGCCTCGGGTATGGAGGAGGTGTCTGCAGAGGCCTGCCCGATCCAGGCCCTGGCAAGCCCCCCGGTGGTTCTCATGGCAGGGGATCGACCGCCAGGACCCAATTGGTCATGATATATGGGGCAAAGCAGACAATGAAGGACCCAAAGGAGATGTTGATCTTTTAGTGGCCCCCAGGGGTGCAGTTTCTGCCCACTGAGGCAGAGGGAAAAGAGGGGCCCACTGGCTAGAGGGTGGAGGGTGGGTCAGGGGCATGGAGCAGGTGGAAGGGGGACGTTCAGGCTTGGGAGCCTGGGAAGACAGGGGTACAGGACAAGAGAGAGAAGAATCCATGGAAAGATGTAAACAAAAAGGTGAAATAAGGTGGCACGGAGGGCAGGAATGAGGGACCAACTGCTTCCCTCTTTCCCTCCAGGGCCTCCTCTCACCCCACCTCCCACCCTCGGTTCCTCTGCTTTTCCTTGAACCCCATCTGTCCCCTCTGTGCAGAGGGAACTGAGTCAGATGTGCAGCTGGGCTAGGATTCCCAGCCAGATAGAACCCCTCTGGGCCTGTCCCACCCCCAGGAGAGCTGGGTGGGAGCCCTGTGCACGGGGGAACACCAGGGGACACGGGGTGGGGGTAGGGTCAAGCCCACAGTGACACTGCCTGGAAATTCAGTGGCCAAACACATCACACCAAGCAGTGAGCACAGTGTGGCGGGCCCTCCCCACGGCATGGGGCCCCAGGCTGGGGCAAAGGCGCTGGGGCAGAAAGGGTGAGGATGTGCAGAAGACCCACAAGCACCAGGAGGCGGGTAGCAGAACCTGCCCCCACTTCCTCCCACACACAAACACAGCAGGAACACGGAGAACCCCCTTCCCCACAGCGACCTCACAGCCCTGCACACCAGCTCCCTGCGCTGGGAGCACGTGCATGCTCCAGGGCTCCTTGCATACGCTGAGAAGTACTGGGCGGCCCAGGCTCCCCGACGCGCAGAGGGGTGTGCGGGAAGTTGATGTGGAGACCCTGTGGGCAGCGGGCCGGGGAAGCCCCCACAGGCTGAGAGCGAAGGCGGAGGGCAGGGCGCCGGCGCCCCAAGCTCCTGCGAGCCAACGCCCCGGAGAGCGAGGTGCAGGTATAGCTCCCCGGGCTGGGCAGGAGCGCGGGCCGGCTACTGGGGGTGCGGGCGGATGAGCAGCACGAGCGCCTGCGGTGGCGTGGATGCGACAGCCAGGGCCGCGGCCCACCCACAGCTCCTTGAGTGAGGTGAGGCGGAGCATGGCGAGCGCAGGTGCGGAGCCGGCCGCGAGGAGGGCGGCGGTGAAGGCGGGGGAGCGCGGGCGCCCCGGCCCTGGCGGTCAGCTTAGCGAGCAGGATGCCGAGGCGCCGCGTAGCGAGCCACGAGCAGACGAACGCGGCGACGGTCCCCGGGCCTAGGCCAGCGGCAGGCGGACACCGCCGGGTCGCAGGCGCCGGCCGCAGCGCAGCGAGCAGCCCACGGTCAGCTAGGGGTCGGCGGTCAGTGCCGCGGGGGATGCCAGGAGGGGTCCGGGAAGCCCAAGACTTGGTCGGCACCGGGTCCCGACGGCGGCCGCCCGCGCAGCACGCCGAGCACAGTGACAGGCAGGTGGAGCGCGGCCAGCAGCAGGTGGCCCCGAGTCAGGCGCACCAGGAAGAGGCGCGCGCGCGCAGCACCCGCGCGTGGGACAGCGGCGCCACGGCCGGCACCAGCGCAGCAGAGGGGCCAGGGGCGCCCTGTCTGGCGCCTGGGCCAGCAGGGCCCTGCGCTCTCGTGGTTCGGCTGCGGGCGGGCGGGGAAGAGCTCGCCAGGCGCCCACGGAATCCCGGGGTGCCAGAGCCGCGGGCGGGACCCGGGCGCGCCGGGCCTGCGGAGCATGGCCGCGGAGGCCCTCGGGGTTGAGCGCTGGGCGTGGCGCTGTCCAGGGTGCTGAGCGCTCTCGTCCGCCCCGCGCCGGGCGTCCTGAGGACCCGCCGACTGCCCGCACCCGCCGGTGCCACTCCGGAAACGAAGCGGGAGAGCGCCGCGCGCCCACGGACGGAGGTGTCCCCGATGTCGCCTTCTCTCTCCTTCCCTCCTGGCGCTGTGGCAGGAGGGAGACCCGTGCCCCTCTGCCTCCCACCGGGTCGGTCCTTGCCTTGGTCACACCTTCTCCGCCTGAGCCTCCTGCTGGTGACTCGGGCGCGGTTGAGATCAGCCGGGCCCCGCGTCCTCAGAGGCATCGCCTCCGGCCGTGCTCCGCTCCCTCCCAGGCCCTGACACCAAACGGGAGTAGTCGAGTAGCCGGATGGTTTGGGGGAGATGATGAGACACAGACGTGGGTGAGGGGAGCTGTGTAGGGATGGCAGGAGGAGAAGAAACAGAAGCGCCACGGGCAGGGAGCTCAGGAAGTGCAGACTGGGTTCATTTCCTCTTCCCCAGTGCCCACCTCCGGGCAGGACCCGGACAGATGCTTGCTGGACCAAGAAGAGCCGCAAGAAGTGGAAACAAGGTGGGCAAGGAATAGGGAAAGGAGGGTGTTTTGGTGCTGGATAGAAACATACCGAACTGTCAGCCGGCATCGCCTGGGGCTCAGAGGATTATGAACAGTTGGGTGTTTTTTTTTTCTCTTTCTTTTTACTTTTCTGTAACTTCCATATTTTCTGGGCTGCTTTGAAATCAAGAAAATAATTCAACAAAGATCAGCATTCAAGTCCTCCTTTAAAACTCAGCAACATTGTTCCTTCCAGATCTTGGTGTCTGCTGCTGTGGCTGGCTGTGGTTTTCTAGCTTTGGGGCATCTTAAGTTTTGTGAGGTCTTAGTAGAAACCGACTTCCTGGAAGGGAGGGGAGAGAGTGTGTGAGGGAGAAAGATGGAGGGGGGGAGAGGGAGAAGAAGAGGGAGAGGGAATTCCTTAAAATAGCAGAGGGCTAAGAAAGTATTGAAGTCAGTGAGATCATCTGTTCTCACCAGTAATCTCCACCTCTTCGTTGAAGCACATTCCAATTAATTTCTTAGTGAGCCGGTGCAGAGCGGGACCCACGAGTGCTGGGATGAGCAGACCCAGCAGGGCGGAGATGGGGTGTGGACCAGACATGGGACTTGACCCCCCACCCGACCCATGGGATGGAGGCCAAGACAGAGGGAGGCCCAGGCCCCTGGAGGAGCTGGGGGCAGAGCCTGACCAAGCCATGGTGTCCCCAGAGCAAGGGGCTTTCAAGGACAAGAGTCAGACCAAAGAGGGACAAAGCAAGAGACACTTAGAGCCTAAAGAGGGGGAGGTATGAAGGTCTTGTGGGAAACGATGCTCCAGAGGTGGTGAACGGGGCAGGCCC